>SEYY01008383.1:0-23795 GCA_009176605.1 Armadillidium nasatum | reverse complement strand
AGAATATCCTTCCATCAACATTATCTTCGACAATTACCGTATGGTTTTGAAATCTATGGAAAGAATCAGAGGAAAGAATCCATAACATACACCCACGTCTAAAAAATCTTCAAATGGAAAGAAAACATCTGTTCAACAGTGGCGGCTTGTGGCTTCTGAAGGTGAGGACAAACAGTAGTCAATATATATATATATATATATATATATATATATATATATATATATATATATATATATATATATATATATATATATATATATATATATATATATTATATATATATATTATATATAATAATAATAATAATAATAATAATAATATATAATAATAATAATAATAATAATAATAATAATAATAATAATAATAATAATAATAATAATAATAATACGTGGCCAAACTCTATAAGAAGCCACCAACGTATCTCAAACAATATGATGCTTACAAGAAAACTAATAACATATTTGGAATCAGCGTTGAAAACTAGTATGGAAAACAGATTAACAGCACTTCACTCTACTACAATTTATGTCAGACTAATTAAAAAGGAAAGATTTCTGACAAGATGTTGCTTACGCATGCGCAGTATCATCCTAAAATGTGAGGCAAATTTTAATGTTGGAAAATAATTTCTCCGTAACTTATAAAGTATTTTTTTAGGCTTTTCAATTTTAAGCCAAATAAAATACTTCATTCGAAAGACAGGACTTCACTTTACAGAACATATGGAAAAAAAGTAAAATGAAATTCCATTAAAATTAAAATGTTTGGATAAAAATAAAAAGATAAGGAAGAAAAAAACAATTGCCTCCGTTCTGAAAAAATATGCATAACATTTATCTTAAATAAATAGAACAGTTACCATGGAAACGAGGAGGCTTCCAATATGTTTCTATGGTAACTGTGCATGCAAAAACCGTATATTTATATATATATATATATATATATATATATATATAATATATATATATATTATATATATATATATATATATATATATATATATATATATATATATATATATATATATATATATATATATATATATATATTATATTAGAGGTGGACCGGATAAGTAATTTTTTACTATCCGCGGACGCGGATGCGGTTGCGGATATTCAATTGCGGATATCCGCAGATGCGGATGCGGATGCGGATAGTTTAAATTTTTAAGAGTTTTTGCCATAGATTCTTGGAATTTTATATATAATATCCAGAATCTGTTACCAGGGTGTGGGACGGGGACCCAACTCTTGAACACCCCCCAAGCCTCCACCCATTTGGAAAAGGTTATATATATATATATATATATATATATATATATATATATATATATATATATATATATATATATATATATATAATATATATATATATAATATATATATATATATATTATATATTATATATATAGCCAGTAATTCAGTATTACCTTCACACTTCACAGTTTCACATATTCCATTTGAAGTTAATAATTGGTAAGTTATTTTTTAGAAATAAAAGTTTTTGGGCTCTTTCAGGTGAAAGTTTGGTTCGCTTTTCGTCGTAAATGAGGCCTGCTCCACTGAAAAGACGCTCACTAGCAACACTAGTTGAAGGACATTCTAAATAAGTCCTTGCCAACTCATCAAGAAAAGGGAAATTTTTACAATTATCTTTCCACCAAACTAGTTGGTCTTTATCTGCCTCCAAACGTGGGAGTTTCAGATAATTTTCAATAATCGATATTGTATCCCTTGACATTTCTGACAGTGATTCTTCATCGCTGCTGGAAGCTAGAAGATCTTTCATTGATTTAGCAATGCTTAAGCTATCAGATTTTGTTTCTTTTGTATCTGAGAGCTTTTGCTTTTTCTTGAAAGGCGTTATTTTAGCTGTTTCTATCATCTCATCGCATAAGCATCCAAATTTGATTTTAACATTCTGAGAAACAAGTGGTTTAAAAAATTTTGTTTTGTACCTAGGATCTAAAAAGGTTGCAATTGTATAAGCATCATCATTTTCCAGGTTTTCAAATCTGTCGTTCATCTCCTTCATTAATGTTTCAGTCATCCTTGAAACTCCCTTAGACTTAATAACATTTGTTAACACAACTTTCAATGTTGAAACAAGTGGTATCACATCTGACAAACATGATTCAGCTGAACTTATAGTCTTTGTTAATTCTTCAAAAGGCTTAAGGATATTAATACAATTATTTAAAATTTCATTTTCGTCACCTGTTAGAGGCTTTATTTTTGTGCTGCTTGAAGCATAAAGGCAAATGGCCTCATTAATTTCGCTCATCCTTCTCAAGCATATGCAAACTACTATTCCAGCGTGTTTGAATATCTTGCATGACAGAAAGTGGACGAACATTTAATCTTGTTTGTATTTGCTTCAGCTCATTTTGGGCTACAACGGAGTGATTGAAATGCGTAGCAATTAACCTACATTTGGTTATTAAATCGGATACACATTTTTGACTCATAATGGAATTTTTAACTACTATCTGAGTTTGGTGTGCAAAGCAATCTACATTTTTCACTCTTGCCAGAGAAAGTGCTTTTTTTTATATTTGTGCCCGAATCCCTGACTACGCAGTACACTTCATTTTATGAAATCTTCCATTTTGTCAGCATCTTTTCAAATACAGTTTCAAGATAGTCGCCTGTATGGCGCTCAGAAAGTGGTTCTGCATTCAATACAAAGTTTTATTTTTGAAAGTTTTTATCGATTGCATGATACGTGAGGGATAAAAGAGAAACTCCAGATGTGCTGTCAGACCATTCATCAATTGTAAATGATCCATTGCATGTATTAATTAGGGATGATACAGTTGATTCTATTTTACTTGCTACCGACGAATACATTTCCTCACATATCAAGTCTCTGTAAAACTTTCTTTGCTTTAGCACATACTGTGGTGAAGCTTCTTCCATCAATCTTTGAAAGCCTAAATCTTCTACATGAGTGAATGGCAAATCATCTAAAACTATCATTTCAGCAATTTTATTATCCATTGATTTTGATTTGCTATCATTTTTATGTCATTTTTTCATATTTCCTAAACTTTTAATAATTGTTTGTTGCTTAGTTTTTTCTTCAAAACTATCCGCGTATGCGGATGCGGTTGCGGATATCCAATTGCGGATATCCGCGGATGCGGATATTGGAAAAATGATGCGGATGCGGATATCCGGTCCACCTCTAATATATATATATATATATATATATATATATATATATATATATATATATATATATATATATATATATATATATATATATATATATATATTATATATATATATATATATATATATATATATATATATAATATATTTAGAAATAAATTTATATTTTACTCCTTGTATGAAAAAATGTTAAATTATTAAAATCTGAGTTGCTTAACCTAATTTTTGAATTAAAATGATATATTTTTATTAAATACTAACGGAGGCACTGCCTCCCCCTAAAAGCGACCACTGCTAAATTACATGCAAAGTTGTAAGGTTAAGCTCTGTTTAAATCCTAATGAACTTCTCCGTAGGCAGGATATCTTCGGTCTAATGCACAGTTGTTCACGAGATCAATTTGTTTTAAAGCCTAATCTTAGATTTAGCAGAGTAAGCCTATTCGTCCAAGTGTTAAGAAATTCAACCTATTTTAAGCCTAATCTTAGATCTAAAAGTGACCTTACCTAAATTTAAGCATAATCTTAGCACAAACGGTTATATACTTTTACTGAAGACTACTCAAAAGATGAAATAAAAAACTATAAGAAAAAATTAAATGAATTTGTAAATAATAATAATTATAATAAAGAAGCACGAAATAAGAAAAATGAGTAAGAACTATAAGAGAATTAAATAAGTTAAAAAATAATAATAATAATAATAATAATAATAATAATAATAATAATAATAATAATAATAATAATAATATCCCTCTGCTGTCGGGGTTATTTTATAATCGGGGGCGTGTGAGGGGTGACGCTGACATCGGAGGCAGCTGGGTTGACAAGACAATAAGAGGCACAACTCTTCAAGAATTTTGCCGCTTGAGGGTCCAAACATATTTTAATGGGGATAAAGGTACCCACCTTTGGAGAGTAACCCTTACGGTAGCCACCCTGGAAAGCAGAAAGAATCCCTGTCTAGGATTCACCTTTATAAACTCACCATTAGTGAAGTAAATGAGGTGCTGGTGATGGGGAGCTAGGATGCATTTTATATTTTTTCCTATTTATTTGTTTTAATTATTTTAATTATTTTTAAAATTTTTAATAATTTTTTAATTATTATTATTTTTTAAATTTTTATTTATTTTTAATTATTTTTTATAAATTTAATTATTTGTAATTATTTTTAATAATTTTTTAATTATTTGTAATTATTTTTAATAATTTTAAATTATTTATAATTATTTTTAATAAATGTTTAATTAATTGCTTATAATTGTTTTAATTTTTGGGAGGAAGGGGTGGGGTGAGAAGGAGGCAGTGTCAAATAAGGCACCTCATGATAGATGGGGCACCCTGGGGTCTCATCCCGCTCGGAAGGAGGTTACCCTGTGCCTCACCTCGGCGTCCTATATTCGTCGATATAGATATGTTGCTACTTGTGTGATACATATAAAAGCACTGATCCTTGAAAATGCCTGCTAAGTAGATTGTATTGCAGATTATAATTAAAAGAAAGATAAATATTTTTTATAATGATAAAATGATAACGCTCAATAGTTTGAAAAACTAAGAAATAAAGATTTAAAATACTATAAACATGTGACTTATGTATTCTGCATCGTATTTTCGTCTGCGCGATGTTCAAGTGTGCATCGTATTCTGTAATTATGAATTAAAGGTAGTCTGACGTCATAATGTTACTAAGACAACTGTCAGATAAGATGTTGTTCCTCATTGGAAGCAATGGACCACAGCATATTGGAATATGCGTATGAGGTTTAAATGCGTTTTGATAATGAATGTGATGATAAAACAACTTATAACTTATAGATTTAATCTAAAATAAGTTGGCTTTACATGAAACAATTAAATATTATATGTAAAAGGGTTGTAATATTATGTAAAAGGAGTGTAGATTATTTTCTTTCTACAAATTTTTTAAAAATGATGAAATAAAACCCTGTCCCAGAGATGCTTCGAAATGTGGCATCCAAACAATGATTACTCATTCACTTTTATTCCCAACATTACTTGAGGTTTGGCACCTCTAATTTCATTTTTCTCAACGCCAGCCTTCTCCCTCTGGACCTCGCCTCTTGTTCTTGACCGTAACTCAGGAGCTCGGGCCTTCGTCAATAAATTCTACTATGTTCCCTCTTCCTCTCTTACTTTTCAGTTTTCAGCAGAAGGTTGATTTTGCGCATCTAATATCAACAACGCTGTTTTATTTTGGGTTTCTAATTTGGAATTTTCAAAAATTTTCAAAATTGTGACTTAGGCTCTCTTACCAATTTTTGATTAAGTTCATCTATTCTATTAATTTATTTCCTAATTATATTGGTTATCATAAATTCTTCAATTTTCTAATTTCCAAAAAAAGAACATTCTTCCTTTTAAGTTATCGATTTGGGGTATTTCAATCTTCACCACCGTCAATGATTTTCCTCAAATTTTCCAAATACTCGTACAACCGTTGAGTTTGCCTTCCATTACTACATTCAGCAAATGGTAAAGCTCCTTAATCATATCTCTGTTTGTCATGGAGATGAATCTATAATCCTTGAGCTTTTCTTAACTTCAAATCCTTTTCTTAGGTCTGTTAAACATTTTACAGCTCGACCTGAGTTTTTCCAATCACCTCCTTTTCTCTGTACCTTGTTCTATATTTTCAAGGATTTCATAAGAAAAGCTAACTTCGTTCCTTCATCTTTTTTTCTAGTTTCTCCCGACAGATCCACAGTTTTCATATCTTAAAATATAGCTGGAATCTTTGCTCACAACCTTTGCCACTAATGACACTTTGACAATTCCGGAACTATTACTCCTTCTCCATCCAGGACCATTTCATTTGTTTAATATTGTAATTTCATCGAAACCATTATTTCTTTTCTCACTTTGCTTAACACTAAAGACACGTACGGTCTTGACCACATCCCAACTGTGGTTCTTCAAACTTGTGCCTCTGAGTTTTCACCCAGCCTTGGCACACTATTTCGTTTATGTGTATCAACATCAACTTTTCCTTCTTGGAAGAAAAGTTGATTAATTCAAGAAGTGCCAAAAAAAGCAATCTCAAACTTCCAACATTCTTTCTGTTGTTTTAACCTAAGTACTTTCAAAAGTTTCCTTAACAGAAAGGAAATAAATATCTAAATAAATATCTAAAAGAATTATAAATATCTAAAATCTTCTAATCTTAACTTTCTACTAGTGACTTTCCCTTCTCTCTGAATCAGAGAATCATTTCGAAGAAGCACTGGACATATCGAAAGTTTTAAGCAGAGTCTGACACAAAGTTTTGATTTTTAAACTTCCTTCTTTGCACCATCTATCCTTCTCTCTGATTTCTTTTTTCTTGTTTTAAAACAGCTTCCATAAATCCTTTAAAATCATCAATAGAGATTTTCCTTAGGGATATATCTCTTTCCCAGCTCTTTTTTGTCTTTTTCATTAACGATTTTTTTTGTCATTTCTTCTCCTACTTAAACTTACGTCGATAACCCCACTCTTCAATACTAATTTCATTTTTAAAGCAGCCCCACTCATTATCAATTAGCCATTGGTAGGAGAGAGGCCTTGAAATATTAGACCTCTGATCTTTCTCATATCACTAATTGGGGCAGAGTAAAGGTGATTGTTTACAGTACCTAAAAAACTTCTTTCCTTCATCATTCTACTCCACATAATATTACACACAACTATAACAATTCTGAAAACACAAAAACTTAAACATTCATATATCCTTAATATTCTTGACGTTTTACATTATATCTCCTGCAAAATAAGTTTTTAAAAGTTTTATTGTTCTAATGCACTTTCAAAATTTACTAACACTAGCTCAACTGCTTGTGCTATATAGGTGTATTGCTCGACCTTATATCGCAGATATAGACTGGCTCCATTCACACAGTTCTCCATCGAAAGATGTAGTTTTGATGTCGGTGTGGTTTCAACTCATATTTTCACTTCTCTCTAGTTTCTTTCAATAAGTCCAATGTTTACCACAGTCCCTCCAAACTATCCCTATTTCAAAGGACCCTATTCCTCTAAACTCTTCAGTCATTAACTATTCCATTAAGAGGCACACATGCGATTTGTTCTATACCATCTCATCCTATCTCTGTTCAATTCTAACCCCAGTCTCAGTATTACATGCATTTCTTGGTGTACTGGTAATTACAACCTTGTCTCAGACCTACTCCTGCTTTAAGCAACTCTCTTTCACTCCTCTTAATTCTAAAGCATTTTTTTCCTCTTTCTATAAGAAAACTTAAATTACATGGAATAACATTAAATGTACTCCATAATCTTCGAATACTTATAATTTCTTCCAAAGACGTTATTTCTGCTCTCTCTGAACTTAATACTAAGAAGGCGTATGGTCCTGATGGTATTCCACCTGTGGTTCTCAAACCTTGTGCTTCCTAGCTTGCACCCTGCCTTGGTAAACTATTTCACCTTTGTCTTTCTACTTCGACCTTCCCTTCTTGCTGGAAACGTGCGCTCATTCATCCTGTGCCAAAGAAGAGGGACCCATCTCAACCAACTAAAGATTTCGGTTGCAAAATTTTGCAAACCACATACAGTATTTTCTTCGTTTTGAATTAACTAATCAAAATTGTATGACGTTTTTTTCACATTAAATTACGCTCCATTGGAGTGTTATTATAATAAGATGGCAATTTATTAAATATTTTAATCCTAAAAAAAAAAATTAAACAAATAAAAAGTAATAAATAACAATTTGCACTAGCTAGTTGTATATAATGGTGGTTACACAAAACTGCAACCAGGTCAGAGCCACCCCTGATATATATATATATAATATATATATATATATATATATATATATATATATATATATATATATATATATATATATATATATATATATAATATATATATATATATATATATATTTCAGACATTTGAAAAAATGAAAGTAATAATCGTACTACCAGTTATTTATATGACTTTGAATATTCATATTTGCTGCCTTGAATACTCTTCGAAGATTTTTATTGACAGCTTTTTCTTCGAGAGTGCTGACAAAGGTTATTTCAAGGAAGAGAAGTACAAAGTAAACTCAGTGATACAATGTAATGCTCTTTGTAATGAAAAATCTGATTGGTGTCTTACTTATTGCTTCGATAAACAAAAGCTGTGTCTTCTTAACAATTTGAGAGTTTCTCCATATCACCAAGACTCAGCAGAAAGGTCTGTGAAATGTCATACGTTTTTGAAGAGGGACCTTGCTTTTGGCTCCATAGTTACTTCTTCAGAAGTTTCCAAGAATTTTCTTCCCAAATGGAACTGGAATGAATCTTGCCAAGGGGAATTTTGAATTACAACATGCATCAAACCATGTGCAGGCCTTGAATATGAAATCCTTATATATATATATATATATATATATATATATATATATATATATATATATATATATATATATATATATATATATATATATATATATATATATATATATATATATATATATATATATATATATATATATATATATATATATATATATATATATATATATATATATATATATATATATATATATATATATATATATATATATATATATATATATATATATATTATATATATATATATATATATATATATATATATATATATATATATATTAGAGGTGGACCGGATAGTAATTTTTTACTATCCGCCGATGCGGATGCGGTTGCGGATATTCAATTGCGGATATCCGCAAATGCGGATGCGGATGCGGATAGTTTAATTTTTTAAAGTTTTGCTATAGATTTTTGGAATTTTAAATATAATATCCAGAATCTATGTTACCAGGGTGTGGGACGGGGACCCAACTCTTGAACACCCCCACCAACCTCTTTCCCCAACCTTAACCAATTTTGAATAATATATATATATATATATATATATATATATATATATATATATATATATATATATATATATATATATATATATATATATATATATATATATATATATATATATATATATATATATATATATATATATATATATATATAGCCAGTAATTCAGTATTACCTTCACACTTCACAGTTTCACATATTCCATTTGAAGTTAATAATTGGTAAGTTATTTTTTAGAAATAAAAGCTTTTGGGCTCTTTCAGGTGAAAGTTTTGTTCGCTTTTCGTCGTAAATGAGGCCTGCTCCACTGAAAAGACGCTCACTATCAACACTAGTTGAAGGACATGCTAAATAAATCCTTGCCAGCTCAGCAAGAAAAGGGGAACTTTTGCAATTATCTCTCCACCAAACCAGTTGGTATTTATCTGCCTCCAAACGTGGGAGTTTCAGATAATTTTCAATAATCGATATTATATCCTTTGACATTTCTGATTGTGATTCTTCATCGCTGCTGGAAGCTAGAAGATCTTTCATTGATTTAGCAATGCTTAAGCCTAACAAATTTTGTTTCTTTTGTATCTGAGAGCTTTTGCTTTTTCTTGAAATGCTTTATTTTAGCTGTTTCTATCATCTCATCGCATAAGCATCCTAATTTGATTTTAACATTCTGAGAAACAAGTGGTTTAAAAAATTTTGTTTTGTACCTAGGATCTAAAAAGGTTGCAATTGTATAAGCATCATCATTTTCCAGGTTTTCAAATCTGTCATTCATCTCCTTCATTAATGTTTCAGTCATCCTTGAAACTCCCTTAGACTTAACATTTGTTAACACAACTTTCAATGTTGAAACAAGTGGTATCACATCTGACATACATGATTCAGCTGAACTCATAATTTACTTATAATTTTTTACTATCCGCGGTTGCGGATATCGCGGATGCGGATATTGGAAAAATGATGCGGATATCCGCAGTTGCGGATGCGGATGCGGATATCAGTCCACCTCTAATTATATATATATATATATATATATATATATATATATATATATATATATATATATATATATATATATATATATATATATATATATATATATATATATATATATATATATATATATATATAATATATATATATATATATATATATATATATATATATATATATATATATATATATATATATATATATATATATATATATATATATATATATATATATATAATATATATATATATATATATATATATATATATATATATATATATATATATATATATATATATATATATATATATATATATATATATATATATATATATATATATATATATATATTAGTGATGGCATCCGCATCCGCATCCGCATGCGCGGATGCGGAACATCCGCACAAAAATTAACATCCGCATCCGCATCCGCATCATCGCATTTTCGAAAATTCAACATCCGCATCCGCATCCGCATCTGCACTTTCGGAAATTCAACATCCGCATCCGCATCCGCATCCGCACTTTCAAAAATTCAACATCCGCATCCGCATCCGCATCCGCACCTCTCCAAAATTCGACATCCGCATCCGCAAATTAGAAAATATGACATCCGATCCATCACTAATATATATATATATATATATATATATATATATATATATATATATATATATATATATATATATATATATATATATATATTATATATATATATATATATATATATATATATATATATATATATATATATAATATATATATATATATATGCGAATTGTAGATCAAGAGTGAGGGTGAAGAGAGAACTTTCGGATTGGTTTAGCATAGGAGTGGGATTGAGACAGGGGTTTTTAATATCTCCATGTTATTTAAATCTATTGATGAATGGTTTACTTAGAAAAATGGAGAGAGAAGGGAAGAGTTTTACGTTGAGAAATATGGAGGGTGAATGTGAAGTGAATGTTTTACTTTTTGCAGATGATGCGGCATGTGTTAGTGGCAGAATCTGGGGAAAAGATGAGAATACTTGTGAGAAAGTTTGAAGGGAAATGTGCAAACACGAGATAGAAATTCAATCCAGCGAAGAATAAAGTTATGAGGATTGGAGGTGGAGATGAGGAAATGTGGAGGGAGGAATTGGTTTGTAGAAGTGTGAGAATGGAAACTTGAGGAGGTGAATGAATTCAAATATCTAGTAATGTTTGGTGGAAGGTAAGGGTGGGACGGAAAAAGGAATAAAGAACAGAGTGGTAGAAGGAATGAAAGTATTGGGGACCTAAGAAAAGTATGGAAGAAAGGAAAAATTTCGAAAGAAATAAAGTTAAGAATGTTTGAATGTATGTGTTCACCTTCTGTATTGTATGTGTGTGAAACATAGACGATAAATGCTCGGTCGAGAAAAAGTTTCAATGTCTTTGAGATGAAAGATTTGAGAGTGATATATAAATTGAGAAGGATTGATAGGATTAGAAATGAAAGAATAAGGGAGATGTGTAAATGGAAGAAGAGTGTAATTGATAGAGAGGAGGAGGATGTGCTAAAATGGTTTGGACATATGTGAAGAATGAAAGAGAACAGAATGATTGGCAAGGTACGTAGATCCGATGTAGATAGGGGAAGGGTAGGGGGATGGGGATGGATGGATGGAGTGAGAGTAATTTTGATGGAAGGAATTTGAGTTTAGACGAGGGTAGAAGATTTGTGGAGACAGAGATGGAGGGAGGTGGTGAAAGCGTTGAAAGGTAAGAATAGTTATGTTTGTAAGGTAATTGTGGCGGGCACCACCTCACGAAAGTGGGAAAGGTGATAGTGAAAATATAATATATATATATATATATATATATATATATATATATATATATATATATATATATATATATATATATATATATATATATATATATATATTATATATATATATATATATATATATATAATTAACATCCGCATCCGCATCCGCATTCCTCATCAAAATTAACATCCGCATCCGCATCCCTCATAAATCAACATCCGCATCCTCATAACATCCGCATCCACATCCGCATCCGCATCCGAACTTTTCGAAAATTCAACATCCGCATCCGAAAATTCTACATCCGCATCCGCACTTTCGAAAATTCAACATCCGCATCCGCATCCGCATCCGCACTTCTCCAAAATTCAACATCCGCATCCGCATCCGCATCCGCAAATTGGAAAATATGACATCCGATCCATCACTAATATATATATATATTTTTTTATGTCTCCTCCGGTGGGCAAAGGCCAGGAGGCCTACCAAATTCCACCGGAGTTGGGAAAGGTCTATAATCATGGTCGATGGTGGCCGACGTGTCCAGACACACGGCGTTTGAAAGTATGCAAGTCAAAGGAAGTTGGGAAAACAGATGAAGGGAGTGTGTTCCAGACTTTACCAGTAGAGTATATGTAAGAATGAGCATAGCGGTTAAGTCTGGGGTCGGAGAGTTGGACAGAGAAAGGATGAGAATGTGTAGAAAGGCGTGTCGCACGAGCTCTTCTCAATGGAGGAGGTATGCAACGAGAGAGTTCAGAAGAGCAGTGTCTTTTGTAATAGCGATAGTAAAGAGAGAGTGACGCAACAATTCGACGGGCAGAAAGAGATTGAAGAGAGTTAGTAAGAGTAGGAGAGTTGATGAGACGAAATGCCCTAGACTCCACCTTCTCTAAGAGAGCTGTATGAGTGGAACCACCCCAGATGTGCGAAGCATACTCCATACAGGGACGAACAACACCCCTATACAGAGCAAGCAACTGGGGTGGCGTGAAGTAATTCTGAAGGCGCCTCAGAACACCCAACCTCTTAGAAGCTTGTTTAGAAAGAGAAGTAATGTGATCTTTCCAAGAAAGATCACGAGAAAAAGAAACACCAAGAATATTAAGAACAGATGAAGGTTTGAGTTGTGTGTTTTCGAAGAAGATATCATAGTTGTGTGGAAGATTGTGTCGAGTGGAGAGATGGAGGAACTGAGTTTTTGAGGCATTGAAAACAACCATGTTTTCTCTGCCCCAATTTGAAATACGTGAAAGATCAGAGGTTAGTTGCTCCAAGGCTACCCTTCTCGAGTCTATCAACTGCTGTTGGGTGGGACGTCTTTCAAAATGGAAGGAATAATGAAGGGTGGAGTCATCAGCATAGGAGTGGATAGGAGATGAAGTAATAGAGAGAAGGTCATTAATGAAAAGTAGAAAAAGTGTTGGGGATAGGACAGAACCCTGAGGAACACCACTATTAATAGATTTAAAGGATGAACGGTGGCCGTCTACAACAGTTGCTATAGAACGACCGGAAAGGAAATTAGAGAGAAGATCACAGAGAGAAGGATAGATACCGAAAGAGAGGAAGTTTGGAAATCAAAGCTTTGTGCCAGACTCTATCGAAAGCTTTCGATATGTCCAGCGCGACAGCAAAAGATTCACCGAAATGCCGAAGAGCGGAGGACCAAGAGTCAGAGAGAAGGGAAAGAAGATCACCTGTAGAGCGTTTCTTACGAAAGCCATACTGGCGATCAGAGATAAGATTAGAAGAATTGAGATGTTTCCAAATCTTCCTGTTAAGGATAGATTCGAAAACTTTAGAGAGAACGGAGGTCAAAGAAATAGGACGGTAGTTGGAGGGTTGAGAGGGGTTCCCCTTCTTCGGCACAGGTTGAATGAGCGCACGTTTCCAGCAAGAAGGGAAGGTTGAAGTAGAAAGACAAAGACGAAATAGTTTACCAAGGCAGGGTGCAAGCTCGGAAGCACAAGTTTTGAGAACCACAGGAGGAATACCATCAGGACCGTACGCCTTCTTAGTATTAAGCTCAGAGAGAGCAGAAATGACATCTTTAGAAGAAATTCTAATTTTAGGCATAAATGAGTTGGAGGGGGTTGAAGGAGGAGGAATAGCTCCGGAATCGTCTAAGGTTGAATTAGAGGCAAAAGTTTGAGCAAAGAGTTCAGCTTTAGAAAGAAGGTAAAACAGCAGTTGTGCCGTCGGAAGATACTAAAGGAGGGAAAGAGGAAGAAGCAAAGTTAGAGTTGACATTTTTTGCAAAATGCCAGAAAAAGAACGTGAAGAAGAGGAACCAGAAAGATTATTGCATTTTTTTTACGGAGAAAGAGTTTTTAGTGTTACGAAGGATAGATTTTGCACGATTCCGGGATGAAATATAAGTAGCGTGAGTTTCAGGAGTTTGAAGACGACGGTAATCCCTGAAGGTAGCTCCTGCGGCGGATAGCACGAGAACAAGCAGAGTTAAACCAAGGTTTGTTAGGTTTAGTAGAAGGGAAAGAATATGGAATGTATGCCTCCATGCCAGAGAGAATCACCTCGGTAATGCGTTCTGCACACTCCGAGGGACCCCTCCCACGGAAGCAATAATCATTCCACGGGAAATCAAAGAAGTACGACCGCAAGTCCGACCAGCTTGCGGCACCGAAGTGCCACAAGCGTTTCCTTTCCGTAGAGATAGAGAGGATACAGAGATAAGAAGATGATCGGATGAACCCAGAGGAGGAAAGAGTTTAACAGTATAAGGAGAAGGATTAGAAGTTAGGAAAAGGTCTAGAATGTTGGGTTCATCTCCAAGACGATCAGGGATACGAGTAGGGAGCTGCACCAACTGCTCAAGGTCATTTTGGATAGCGAAAAGGAAGGCACGTTCACCAGCTGTATCATGAGAACTAGAAGAAAGCCATTGGCGGTGGTGAACATTGAAATCACCTAATATGATGATTTCAGAGAAAGGAGAAGAAGAGAGAATTTGCTCTATTTTGGAGTTTAAATAGTCGAAGAATTTAGCATAGTCAGTAGAATTAGGAGATAAATAAACTGAACAAATGAATTTAGTCGTAGAATGGCAAGAGAGCCTAAGCCATAAGGGGAAAATTCGGAAGACTCCAAATTAGAGACACGAGAACAAACGACATCGTTGCGCACATATGCACAACAACCGCCTTTGGCTGAAAATTGAGGATAGAGACAGGAGGAGAAACAGAATAGGGTTTGCTATCAGAACGCTCAAACATCTGAGTTTTGGTCAAGAATAAGAGGTGAGGTCTAGAAGAAGAGAGGTGATGTTCAACAAAGTGGAAATTAGAGTGCAGACCGCGAATGTTGCAGAAATTAATGAAAAAAATAGACCGTGCATCAGGACAAGCCGGCGGCTGAGTCCTGGTGGCACCAAACCCATCACCGGAGGCCACCAACTCCCAAGTGGTGATGGGGAAGGGGTGGATGAAGGGCTATTTTTGGAAGCCGCCACCCGTGGTTTCTCCGAGGCTACCGAAGTTGACGCCATTTTTTTTATTTTAATTATTTTTAAGATGTGTTAGAAATGTTTTATGTATGTAAAGGAGAGCCACTCCGTGTAGAATAGAAGGTGAGCGCGAAAAGGAGCGAACCATTGGGCACCGGATGAGATAGGAGTACCTTTAACATCCCGTATACCCAACAGGGGTAATCTCATCGCTTCGGGAGCGCTACTTCCCTCCCCCGTAATATATATATATATTATATATATATATATATATATATATATATATATATATATATATATATATATATATATATATATATATATATATATATATATATATATATATATATATAATCAAAACGCTCATTAATAGTATTTATATTCGTTACCGTAGAAACTATTTGAAGGCTCTTGTCTTAATTTTCAAGTCAGTTAAACACGTTCGTCTTCGGGGAAAGACGTTTCTTTTTAATTCACTTAAAGATATTTTGGAAAATATTTTTCCAATTTTTCATGTGTTTTAAAAATTGATAAACCTTTAACAACTTTAATATTTTCTTAAAAAAAAAAAAAAAAAAAAAAAAAAAATATATATATATATATATATATATATATATATATATATATATATATATATATATATATATATATATATATATATATATATATATATATATATATATATATATATATATATATATATATATATATATATTACCCCCAACTGGGCTTAACACACGGGGTGATAGGATGGGCTAGACCATTCCGTTTCACTCCGTTGCCCTTTGGTTCGTTCCTTTTCGCGTTTCATCTTCTCTGAGGGTCTCTAGTGTACCCTCGACTCACTTTGGAGTGCCTATGCTCCAACCTTCCTCCTTCTTCACATGTGTCCTACAAACTTACAAACGCTTACACTTACATTACCTATTAAATTAATCAAAAATGGCAAAACATAAATCTGCCTCGGAAAATCCAAGAGGGGCAGATTCCAAATATAGCCCCTCTTCCACTCCTTCCCCCAATCACCATTTGGGAGTTGGTGGCCTCCGGTGAAGGGGTTGGAGCCACCATGACCTCTATACCGACTTGCCCTGGTGCACGGTCTTCGTTTTTCATTAATTTCTGCAACATTCGCGGTCTTTTTTCTAATCTCCACTTTCTCAAACACCACCTCTCTTCTTCTAGACCTCATCTCTTGTTCTTAACTGGAAATCAGGTGTCTGAGTGCTCTGACAGCAAACCCTACTCTGTTTCTACTGCTGTCTCTAACCTCAATTTTCAGCCAAAGGGGGATGTTGCGCACATGTGTGCAATGATGTTGTCTGTTCTTGTGTTTCTAATTTGGAATCTTCTGAATTCTCTACTTTATGGCTTAAACTTTTTTGGAACTCTACAACTAAATTCATTTGTTCTGTCTACTTGTCTCCTAACTCTACAGACTATCCAAAATTCTTCGACTATCTTAACTCCAAAATAGAAAACATTCTTTCTTCTCCTTACTCTGAAATCATCATTTTAGGTGATTTCAATGTTCACCACTGCCAATGGCTTTCATCTAGTTCTCTTGATCCAGCTGGTGAACTCGCGTACTAATTTTCTATCCAAAACAACCTTGAGCAATTGGTGCACCTCCCTACCCGTATCCCTGACCGTCTTGGTGATGAACCCAACATTCTAGACCTTTTTCTAACTTCTAATCCTTCTCATTATGGTGTTAAGCTCTTTCCTCCTCTGGGTTCATCCGATCATCTTCTTATCTCCGTATCTTGTCTTGTCTCTTCAAATCTTCCGCAAGAACGGCCCCCGCCTTCGGCGAGGAGACGTTTCTGGCATTTCGGTGCCACTAACTAGTCTGACTTGCGATCGTACATTTCTGATTTTCCATGGAAATTAACAGCTGTTTCCGTGGGAGGGGGTTCCTCTGAGTGTGCAGAGCGCATAACTGAGGTGATTCTCTCTGGCATGGAGGCGTACATTCCATATTCTTTCCCTTCCACTTAACCTTATAAACCTTGGTTTAACTCTGCTTGTTCTCGTGCTATCCGCCGTTGGGATGCTGCCTTCAGGGATTACCGTCGTCTTCAAACTTCAGAAACTCGCGCAACTTATATTTCATTACGGAATCGTGCAAAATCTATTCTTCGAGATACCAAAAACTCTTTTCTCGGTCGAAAATGCAATAATCTTTCTGGCTCCTCTTCCACTCGCCCTTTCTGGCATTTTGCAAAAAATGTCAACTCTAACTTTGCTTCTTCCTCTTTCCCTCCTCTAGTATCTTCTGACGGTTCAACTGCCGTTTTGTCTTCCTCTAAAGCTGAACTCTTTGCTCAAACTTTTGCCTTAAATTCAACCTTAGACTATTCCGGAGCTGTTCCTACTCCTTCAACCCCCTCCAACTCATTTATGCATAAAATTAGAATTTCTTCTAAAGACGTTCATTTCTGCTCTCTCTGAGCTTAACACTAAGAAGGCGTACGGTCCTGATGGTATCCCTCCTGTGGTTCTCAAAACTTGTGCTTCCGAGCTTTCACACTGCTTTGGTAAACCATTTCGTCTATGTCTTTCTACTTCAACCTTCCCTTCTTGCTGGAAACGTGCGCTCATTCAGCCTGTGCCGAAGAAGGGGGACCCCTCTCAGCCCTCTAACTATCGTCCTATTTCTTTAACGTCCGTTCTTTCTAAAGTTTTCGAATCTATCCTTAACAGGAAGATTTGGAAACATCTCAATTCTTCTAATCTTATCTCAGATCGCCAGTATGACTTTCGTAAGAAACGCTCTACTGGTGATCTTCTTTTCCTTCTCTCTGACTCTTGGTCCTTCGCTCTTCTGCATTTCGGTGTATCTTTTGCTGTGGCGCTGGACATATCGAAGGCTTTCGATAGAGTCTGGCACAAAGCTTCGATTTCCAAACTTCCCTCTTTCGGAATCTACCCTTCTCTCTGTGGCCTTCTCTATGATTTCCTTTCTGGTTATAGACGGCTACCGTTCATCCTATAAATCTATTAATAGTAGTGTTCCTCAACTATCTGTTCCATCCCCAACAATTTTTCTAGTTTTCATTAATGACCTTCTCTCTGTTACTTCATCTCCTATCCACTCCTATGCTGATGACTCCACCTTTCATTACTCTTTTCAATTTAAAAGACGCCCCTCTCAACAACAGTTACTAGACGCAAGGAGGGTTGCCTTGGAGCAGCTGACCTCTGATCTATCTCGTATTTCTAATTGGGGCAGAGAGAACATGGTAGTTTTCAATGCCACCAAAACTCAATTCCTCCATCTCTCTACTTGACACAATCTTCCACACAACTATGATCTTCTTCGAAAACACTCAACTCAGACCTTCATCTGTTCTTAATATTCTCGTGTTTCCTTTTCTCGTGATCTTTCTTGGAAAGATCACATTACCTCTCTTTCTAAACAAGCTTCTAAGAGGTTAGGTGTTCTGAGGCGCCTTCAGGATTTCTTCACTCCACCCCATTTGCTTGCTGTGTATAAGGGTATTGTTCACCCCTGTATAGAGTATGCTTCCAACATCTGGGGGTTCCACACACAGTTCTCCTTGAGAAGGTGGAGTCTAGGGCATTTCGTCTCATCAACTCTCCTGCTCTTACTAACTATCTTCAATCTCTTTCTGTCCGTCGAATTGTTGCGTCACTCTCTCTATACTATCACTATTACAATGACACTGCTCTTCTGAACTCTCTCGTCGCACACCTTATCCACTGAGAAGGGCTCGTGCTACTCGACTTTCTACACAGTCTCATCCTTTCTCGATCCAACTATACCCTAGATAGCATATATACATGTATATAAAGTCTGGAACAACTATATCTATCTATATATATATATATATATATATATATATATATATATATATCATATATTATTATATATATATATATATATATATATATATATATATATATATATATATATATATATATATATATATATATATATATATATATATATATATATATATATATATATATAGTATATATACTATATATATATATATATATATATATATATATATATATATATATACATATATAAATATATATATATATATATATATAATATATATATATATATATATATATATTATATATATATATATATATATATATATTATATATATATATATATATATATATATATATATATATATATTATATATATATATATATATATATATATATATATATATATTATATATATATATATATATATATATATATATATATATATATATATATATATATTATATATATATATATATATATATATATATATTATATATATATATATATATATATATATATATATATATATATATATATATATATATATATATATATATATATATAATATATATATATTATATATATATATATATATATATATATATATTATATATATGGAGATCCTGGTTGGTTGCCGGGTATAGGGCCTCTATGTAGGCTGCCAGCTCGTAGGTAGATACCGCTTCTCTAGGAGCCTCAGGGGAGCGTCGGATAGCCTCAGGTGGAAGGCTACTTCAAAAGGTGAATCATAGTCGAGGGCAAAATGGAGCTGCCAAACTAGGTTTCCTTTTTGGTAGCAGAGGCGTTGGAACTTCTTCTTCTAAGGGCAGCTTCTTTGGACTTCTGCTTGGGACGTCTTCTTCTTGGGCAGCTTGGCTTAGAGGCGGATTCTTCTTCAGCTCCTCGGAATAAAGGGAAAGGTTACTACTATTTCTATGCCTTCTGAAATTATCTCAGTATTTGGGAAGGTGTAAGAAAAGTAGAGAGTTTTCCACTTTATTTATTATTCCCTGATTTTAACAAAAATGGTTTACAAAGTTATTATTTTTAAAGTTTTACAAATCTATGTTGAAATACTATACAAAATTTTATTTATTTAAATTAGAAAACATTATTTTATATTAAATTTAAATTTTACATATAAAAGTACATTATATTTTAAATTGTGACATAAACATTTATTTTATTAAACATAAAGTATAATATAATATAAAATAAATACATTTTTACATTTTATAATTGTTTCTCATAATATTTTTATTTAATTCAAATTTGGCGCTAAAATATTTGGGCGGGAAAGCTAAATCTAAAACTAGGTCTACAGTCATTTAATATTTTGTTATGCCAATAATTTAAAATTTACATTATATTTTAAATGTTTTATTTTTTTACAATAATAGTTTATATTTTTATATATTTATTAAAATTACTTTTATAACAAAAGGAAACTTTATTTTTAATTATCACAAGGTTATATGTGTCTTTTCTTATTAAAAACTATATTAACACTTTTTCACCAGTTAACACTTTAAAATGTTTCCGATTAAAGAAAACGTTATTTTGTATTTTGGGTAACTACACTATATATCAGTTCCCCATCGAGACACGGAGTGAACATCTTCACGGAAGCGTACTCGACGGAGGGGGTTTCTTCTGGAAAGTGTACTCTTGAGATTAGGAACCACTGGATAAAGAGTCGTCGTCGTAGTAGGAACATCAGGTGTATCAGAGGTAGGAACATCAGGTACATCGATAGCTTCTACTGTTACCGGAAAATGCGGGACAAAAGTATCTGCTATGATGTTTTCTTTCTTTTGTTCATGTGATGTATTGGAGGACGACTACTCTTCGTTTGCTGGTTAAGGAGTAGGAAGAGTCACTTTCGAAGATAGTTGTTAAATGTGCATTCTTTGTAGGTTTTTCGTCGGTTGTTCTTTGTAGGTTATTTTTCGTAGGTTGTTTTTTATTGTAACTTCTTTGCAACAGAAATCCAAAGGGACAAATTGACCGTAAAGCATCCGGTGTAGAATTGCTCCAAAAGAGGTCTAGCTGCTGTCCGTTATTTTTTTTTTTTAAGTTAAGGTGAATTGAGCCAGAAGAATTTGGTATTTGAAGTTAGGCTTCTTAAGGATTACGTGGTTCTTGTGGTATGTGTTCTTGTTGTAAGGACAAGAATCCACGTTTTAAGGGAGGTTACTGAGAAGGTGGGCGGCTCCATTCCTGCAGAAGAGATGACTGTTGTTCTTGAGGTAGCTGGTGGTAGTGAGAAGCCATTAAGACGGGCAGCGTAGTCCTTGTGAGACATCCATAAAGTCCCGATGTTGAAGGGAGTTGGGCTGGTAGGCCCAACTTGTGGTTCAGGAGTTCGGCTGGTAGGCCGAACTTTTGGACGAATCGCTGGGTCAGTAGTTTGGGCTGGTAGGCCGAACTTGTACATGGCCACCCAGTTCACAGTCAGCTGCCTCAGTTGTACATAGCCGCTTTGAGGAAAGGGCAAGGGAGGTAGCAGCTTCTTCTTGGGTGTTCGGGGTCCATTGTTCAGTTGTCCAGAAAATCTGAACACACTCGCAGGTTCACCAATTTATGGAAGATCCTGGTTGGTTGCCGGGTATAGGGCCTCTATGTAGGCTGCCAGCTCGTAGGTAGATACCGCTTCTCTAGGAGCCTCAGGGGAGCGTCGGATAGCCTCAGGTGGAAGGCTACTTCAAAAGGTGAACCATAGTCGAGGGCAAAATGGAGCTGCCAAACTAGGTTTCCTTTTTTGGTAGCAGAGGCGTTGGAACTTCTTCTTCTAAGGGCAGCTTCTTTGGACTTCTGCTTGGGACTGCTTCTTCTTGGGCAGCTTGGCTTAGAGGCGGATTCTTCTTCAGCTCCTCGGAATAAAGGGAAAGGTTACTACTATTTCTTGCCTTCTGAAATTATCTCAGTATTTGGGAAGGTGTAAGAAAAGTAGAGAGTTTTCCACTTTATTTATTATTCCCTGATTTTAACAAAAATTGTTTACAAAGTTATGATTTTTAAAGTTTTACAATTCTATGTTGAAATACTATACAAAATTTTATTTATTTAAATTAGAAAACATTATTTTATATTAAATTTAAATTTTACATATAAAAGTACATTATATTTTAAATTGTGACATAAACATTTATTTTATTAAACATAAAGTATAATATAATATAAAATAAATACATTTTTACATTTTATAATTGTTTCTCATAATATTTTTATTTAATTCAAATTTGGCGCTAAAATATTTGGGCGGGAAAGCTAAATCTAGAACTAGGTCTACAGTCATTTAATATTTTGTTATGCCAATAATTTAAAATTTACATTATATTTTAAATGTTTTATTTTTTACAATAATAGTTTATATTTTTATATATTTATTAAAATTACTTTTATAACAAAAGGAAACTTTATTTTTAATTATCACAAGGTTATATGTGTCTTTTCTTATTAAAAACTATATTAACACTTTTTCACCAGTTAACACTTTAAAATGTTTCCGATTAAAGAAAACGTTATTTTGTATTTTGGGTAACTACACTATATATCAGTTCCCCATCGAGACACGGAGTGAACATCTTCACGGAAGCGTACTCGACGGAGGGGGTTTCTTCTGGAAAGTGTACTCTTGAGATTAGGAACCACTGGATAAAGAGTCGTCGTCGTAGTAGGAACATCAGGTGTATCAGAGGTAGGAACATCAGGACATAGCTTCTACTGTTACCGGAAATGCGGGACAAAAGTTTCTGCTATGATGTTTTCTTTCTTTTGTTCATGTGATGTATTGGAGGACGACTACTCTTCGTTTGCTGGTTAAGGAGTAGGAAGAGTCACTTTCGAAGATAGTTGTTAAATGTGCATTCTTTGTATTTCGTCGGTGTTCTTTGTAGGTTTTTTTTCGTAGGTTGTTTTTTATTGTAACTTCTTTGCAACAGAAATCCAAAGGGACAAATTGACCGTAAAACATCCGGTGTAGAATTGCTCCAAAAGACGTCTAGCTGCTGTCCGTTATTTTTTTTTTTTAAGTTAAGGTGAATTGAGCCAGAAGAATTTGGTATTTAAGTTAGGCTTCTTAAGGATTAGTGGTTCTTGTGGTATGTGTTCTTGTTGTAAGGACAAGAATCCACGTTTTAAGAGAGGTTACTGAGAAGGTGGGCGGCTCCATTCCTGCAGAAGAGATGACTGTTGTTCTTGAGGTAGCTGGTGGTAGTGAGAAGCCATGAAGACGGGCAGCGTAGTCCTTGTGAAACATCCATAAAGTCCCGATGTTGAAGGGAGTTGGGCTGGTAGGCCCAACTTGTGGTTCATAGGAGTTCGGCTGGTAGGCCGAACTTTTGGACGAATCGCTGGGTCAGTAGTTGGGCTGGTAGGCCGAACTTGTACATGGCCACCCAGTTCCCAGTCAGCTGCCTCAGTTGTACATAGCCGCTTTGAGGAAAGGGCAAGGGAGGTAGCAGCTTCTTCTTGGGTGTTCGGGGTCCATTGTTCAGTTGTCCAGAAAATCTGGACACACTCGCAGGTTCACCAATTTATGGAAGATCCTGGTTGGTTGCCGGGTATAGGGCCTCTATATAGGCTGCCAGCTCGTAGGTAGATACCGCTTCTCTAGGAGCCTCAGGGAGCGTCTGTAGCCTCAGGTGGAAGGCTACTTCAAAAGGTGAATCATAGTCGAGGGCAAAA
>SEYY01008382.1:62500-70926 GCA_009176605.1 Armadillidium nasatum | reverse complement strand
TTTTTTTATTATACCTTCTCCGGTGAGTAAAGGCCGAAAGCTTACCAATTTCCACCGGAGTTAGAAAAACAAATCCTGATCATTAAAACCGACATGTCCAGATACATTGCATTTGAAAGTTTGCAAGTCAAAGGAGGTTGGAAAAACCGATTAAGAGAGTGTAGGAGAGTTGAACAGAGAAAGGATGAGAATGTGTAGAGAGGCGTGTCCCACGTGCCCTTCTCAATGGAGGAGGTATGCGACGGGAGAGTGCAGAAGAGTAGTGTCCGTTGTTACAGCGATATTATATTCGAGCTGCAGCAAGAGACTGGAGAGAGTTAATGAGAGCACGAGAGTTGATGAAACGAAAAATTATACACCTATTATATCATATATTATATATATATATATATATATATATATATATATATATATATATATATATATATATATATATATATATATATATATATATATATATATATATATATATATATATATATATATATATATATATATATATATATATATATATATATATAAGTTAACTGGTAACTTTTAAATATTTTTTTCGTCTTTTGAAAAGGAAAATAAGTTCTAAAAACATATATTGAAAATGTGAGAGCAGGTGAGAGAGAGAGGGAGAGAGAGGGGAGGGAAAGTTTGAGTCAAATAGGTAGATAGATAAATTGGTAAGTTGAAAGAAAGAAGAGAGAGAGAGAGAGAGAGAGAGAGAGAGAGAGAGAGAGAGAGAGAGAGAGAGAGAGAGAGAGAGAGAGAGAGAGAGAGAGAGAGAGAGAGAGAGAGAGAGAGAGAGAGAGAGAGAGAGAGTGAGAAAGAGAGTTTTAAAAAAGGAAACGAAGAACTGAACCAAAACTTACTTTAATTGGAGTTATTTTATTTTACTTTATTTCTTTTTTTTTAGGTTTCCTCTGACCTTCTGAGTCCAATTTTTAACTGAATTTCCCACGAAGACAAATTTTTTTTTTCTTCTTCACTCTCGCTTTTTTCCTACGCAAAATTGTTTATATTATTATATATATATATATATATATATATATATATATATATATATATATATATATATATATATATATATATATATATATATATATATATATATATATATATATATATATATATATAATATATATATATATATATATATATATATATATATATATATATATATATATATATAAACAAACGCAAATGATATTCTTTCCATTCGAATGAAACCAATAACATTATAATTATTTTTTTGAAATTATAACCTCCAAATTCCTGACGATCATGTTTCATATATATATATTTGCAGGTCTTTCCTTCAAATTATTTTGTCATCACACTTTTTAGAAGACTGTAATTAATCTCTTTGGTTTTACTTCTTATTGCTCTTCGTAATATTTTCGTTAATATGTCAAATTACATTTACTCTTTCTTTTTCGCTCTTTTGAGACTTTAAAACTTTCTTTAAAATTGTCTTTCGTTCAATTAACTCTGTATACCTTATCACCAACTTCACTCCAGATGATTCAACTATGTGATATATCGATTACAATTATTTTTTTATTAATATTATTGTTTCTTCCCAAAATACTTTTCTTTGTCGGAGAATTATGAGAAGTCCGTTTCTGTTGATGATGCTGCTTAAGAGTCTAAAACTTGCTCTTTTGAACTTGCATCCTTTTGTGGTGAACTGTTGAGTTTATGCATATCAATTTTTTATTTATCTTCCTATATACTCGTTCGGTTTTAGCCTATGCCATAAAGAAAGTGGATCAATAGCCTTACAATAATCGTGTTTTTCTTTGAAAAGTTTATTTTTATCAACAACTTAAGAATCTATAACAGATCTGTTATAACCTTTTAAATTTTATAAATACAGAAGCATGATTCTTCAAAGCTTAATTAATGCTGTTTATTATTATTAATGATATAATATTACCTTTCCGCTTACAGTGACAATGGCTTAACGTTGTAATGCTCTTGTATTTCAAAAAATCAACCGTATTTTTGTTAAAAATCGAATGTTGTGTATAAGAATTTGGAAATGCTGTCATTTTGCAGATTTCATTTTATTTTTGACTGAGGCAGAAAGTTTCGATGCCAAAACAAGAAGTTTCATATTTTTTACCCGACATATTATTCCGCCCTACTATAAAATCTTTTAAATGGAGCAACTTAAAATATGACTGCTTTAATTTTATTGATGAAGAGTATTTTCCAGGAACAGATTGTAAAGAACTTTAGAAATCTAAAAAGTTTAATTTTTTACATCATTCTTACTGACTTCTTATTAATGAGGAGTTTTACTTCACAGGTGCGGAAGCTCACATCATCTTTATCGAGCAATTCAATCTCTATTCTAAAAATCTTTACATCAAAAATTTTCTAACTTACACTGTTCCTCTCTAATTTCTTTCTCTCTTGTGGTTAATCATTCTAATTGTTTTATTGTGATTTACAACGGAAACTACTCTTATACACTCTAAAGACTTGTATTTTACTTTAAAAAGTTCGTGGGACTTTCCAAACATCTGCTGTCAGTCTTCCTGAATTCAAACTTCTTTACCAGGCTTTCATCTATGTTCTTTATCAGTATTGTAACGTAGTCTGTTGAGATCCAAGAAATGATGATCATAGAAGAGTCCTTCCTTCCGAATTTTGTTTGTATGAACAATTGACTCATTTAAATATTAAATCATGTGCAAATGTCAGGGTCCCTGGGTATTGACTGAGTCCCCCTGGGTTAAGACCCAATTTTTTCTTTCATCATCGTTATCAGTAAGCATCGTAAATATTGAAAATAAGGAAAATCTTAACTTACATGCAAATAAAATTGGAGTTTTCAACAATATATAAAGAAAATAAAAACCAAGATAAAAAAACAAAAATAAAATAAAAATAAACGAAAGGAATTGAAGAATGAACATAACCTGAAGGAATAAAGTTCTTATAAAATTTTTTAAAATAAATGATGTTCTTCTACAATAGTTGAGGTAGCCAATAGCTATAACCTTAAACATCAAAGATTTATATTTTTATTTACTATGAGAAAAGGATTGCCTCCTTAATTTTCTCTGAGATTTCTTAAGCATTTGAATAATATTTTCTTCAACTTTTTTTTTTCATAAACTTTTATCATATATTCTTTTATTTATGCTTTTCTTTTTATTTTATTTAGAAAATGACAAAAAGAATCTTGTTGCTATTTTTTCTTTGAGAGAGAAAAAGAAAGAAAGAGAGAGAGAGAGAGAGAGAGAGAGAGAGAGAGAGAGAGAGAGAGAGAGAGAGAGAGAGAGAGAGAGAGAGAGAGAGAGAGAGAGAGAGAGAGAGAGAGAGAGAGAGAGAGAGAGAGAGAGAGAGAGAGAGAGAGAGAGAGAGAGAGAGAGAGAAGATGTGTTAGAGAAATATTTTCCAGTGTTCAACACCATATAATTAGTTTGCACTTCTTTACAATTTCCTAAAAACAATCGAGGTAATTTTAGTGAAAACTTCTCTTTTGTGCTTATGAATATTAACTATCTCGAACTGTTTTTTTTTTTCCTTTTAATTATTCAGTTTAAGTCTTTAACATTAATTAAATTGATATTATCATTCCTTCAAATCTACTTTAAAGTCCTTGAAAACATTTGCCTTGTCTGTATATCTACCTATCTCTCTTATATATATATATATATATATATATATAGTATATATATATATATATATATATATATATATATATATATATATATATATATATATATATATATATATATATATATATATATATATATATATATATATATATATATATATATATAAAATAACAGAGCAAGAAAATGAATGAAACATTTATTTTTTAAATATTAAGATAATAATATACAGTAAATGTCAACGTTTCGATCTTTGCTATGACCACCATCATCATCACTGAAAAGGGGGGAAAAAAAAAAAAAAAAAAAAAAACATATAACAAAATCACAGAAAAAAAAAAATAATTAAAAGATTGCACACACAATGAACCCCCCCCTTTTTCAGTGTCCTGATGATGGTTAAAGCAATAAAATCGAAACGTTGACATTAACTGTATATTATTATATTAATATTTAAACAAATAAATTGCATCATTTCTGCTCTGTTATTTTGATAAATTAGGCTTAAAAAAGCGCCTCTTTTACAATATATTATATCTCTATATTGTATATATATATATATATATATATATATATATATTATATATATATATATATATATATATATATATATATATATATATATATATATATATATATATATATATATATATATATATATATATATAATATATATATATATATATATATATTATATATATATATATATAATATATATATATAATATATATATATATATATATATATATATATATATATATATATATATATATATATATATATATATATATATATATATATATATATATATATATATATATATATATATATATATATATATATATTTTTTTGAACTTTCTAAGTGAACAGATCCCCAATATCAGTTTCACTATAGAAAAAGAATCAGAGAACAGTTTACCTTTCTTAGACATGCTTTTCACAAAAAAAATCCTTCCAGCTACAGTCTAAGTCTCTATGCGAGACTTAGACTTCTTTCAAAAAAATTTTTGCCACATCCCTTTTCGTTACAAATACAATAACAGCAAAAATCTAGTTCATAGAGCTTCCCACCTCACCTCCAACTATCACGAATTACATTAAAAAAAAAGAGATTTTGTAACATTTTCATCTTCGACACTCTTTCCTTTTCTTTCTTTTTTTAATCAAACTATCCTTCTACAATATTTTCTTTTTAAACTCAAAAAAAGACCTTAACCTTTTATAATTTCATTATCCAAATATGAAGTTCACTTTTGTTTTCATTCCTTATTCCTCCCTAGGTTCCTTTTTCTCTCCCAAAAGAACCTTTACCTACTCATCTTCGCTCTTCTCTCTTCTACAAATATTTTTATGATGACTGTAATGGTACTTATTTTGGTAGTACTCAACAGTCAATTCTCAGCTAAGATAGACGAACATAGAGGCTGTTCGGCCAGAACAGGTAACTTTTTCACATCTCCGAACCCATTCATCATCAAAAATCACAGTCGCACCAACGATCGCCCTATAGAGCCTAACTGTTTTTCTGTCGTATCTCAAACCAACCAACACCTCGATTTGAAAATATTAGAGTCTATTTACGTAGCTACTCTTAAACCGTCACTTAATAATGACGGTGAACCACTCCAACTACATCTGTTTTAGCTACAGTGATTCCAAATTTAATATTGAAGTGAAATACTTGGCATTTCGGCAGATTTAATTTTACCAATATTTATTGAAATTATTTACCCAAAATTATATTTCATATTTGATGATGGGAAAGTGAAATTTCCGAAAAGTTGATTATAATTATTTGGAATATTAATAAAACAAATTATTTTAGGAAAAGTTTAATTTCATCAAGAATGTTCAGAGCTTTAGCATTTTTATTCATTATTAAAACCAGATTTCGGAAGATATATATATATATATATATATATATATATATATATATATATATATATATATATATATATATATATATATATATATATATATATATATATATATATATATATATATATTCAAAGGAAATAAAGCAACATTAAAAAAGACAACTCTTTCGGAAAGTGTTCTTCCGAAAGACTTGTTCCTGTTTTAATATTGTTTTATTTCCTTGGATTTTAATCATTTTATGTTTATTCTACACGGGTATTTTGTTTATAATATATATATATATATATATATATATATATATATATATATATATATATATATATATATATATATATATATATATATATATATATATATATATATATATATATATTATATAGAAAAGGTAGGGGCCGTATTCTTGACGGGATGGGCAGATTCATTCCATCTTCAACTAAATCTTTTTCTCCTCAAAATCCTTTGGTTCGATGGCAACTTGTTCTCTTGTCCTTCGGGAGAGAGACAATGCTTATCGTGAATGGAAAAACTCTCCTTCTCCTATCACTCTTGCTAATTTTCATTCAGCTCGGAATCGTTGCAGGGATGTTCTTCGACGGACTAAGCGTACTTTCATAAAAAGGAAGTGCGCTGACCTCCATGGCTCTCCTACTGATTAAAAATTTCTGGCCTCTTGTCAAAAAAAAACTCTTCTAACTTCTGTAAATCTGCCTTTTTCCCTCTTATTCGCTCTGATGGTTCTGTAGCTAATACTCCTTCTGAAAAGGCTAATCTCTTCGGCCTCCTTTTTTCATCTAATTCCACCCTGCTCGATTCTGGCATCCCTCCTTCCTACTCCTTCTCCTCTCAGGTGTCCCATGTCTGTACCTGTAATTACTCATGATCGGGTGCATGGGATCCTAAAATTTATGAACGTCAGGAAGGCCAGTGGCCCGGATGGCATTCCTCCTTGTGTTCTGAGGGAGTGTGCTTCCGAGTTGGCGCCTGTCCTCGTTCAGCTCTACTCTCTTTGCCTTAATACTAATACTTTTCCTCTATGCTGGAAGCGTGCATTTGCTCAGCCGATCCCGAAAAAAGGTAGTCGTTCTGACCCTTCTAGCTATCGACCTATAGCTCTCACTTGTGTTCTGTCTAAAATTTTTGAAACTCTCCTCAACTCTCATTTCCTGGATCATTTGGAGTCTCATTCTCTTCTCTCTGATCACCAGTATGGCTTTCGACGCTCGAGGTCAACTGGTGACATACTCTCCTATCTTACTGATCTATGGTATTCTGCCCTTAGGGACTTCGGGGAGTCTTGTGTGGTGGCGCTTGACATATCCAAGGCTTTTGACCGGGTATGGCATGCGTCGCTGCTCTCCAAGCTCCTTCCTTTGGGTTTCCTCCTTCTCTTTGCTTACTCTTGTCTAGTTTTCTCTCAGATCGCTCCATTTCGGCACTTGTAGATGGAGCGACCTCTTCCTCCTTTTCTGTCAACTGTGGTGTTCTTCAGGGTTCCGTTTTATCTCCAACCTTATTTTACTTTCATTAACACGTTGACTGCCGGAAAATGGGCTGAGCCCGTTTTTGAATTTTTTTTTATTTTTTAACCGATTGAGCTGAAATTTTCAGTATATATAGCTTTTTTCCCGGCGAAAATAGTCCATTTCTAACGTTTTTACGAGTGATTAACCGTTTAGAAGTTATTTGGGGTCAAAAGTTAAAAAAAATTAGAATTGCGGGGTCAAACCACTGGTCCACATAAGCTGAAATTTTAACTGAACAATCTTAGCCCCAATATATGGATGCTGTACAAAGAGATTTTTGATATCACGTCTAGAAAAAAAGTAATAGACACTCAAATTTTTTTTTGAAAAAAATCATACCTTTCCGGAGAAAAAAATTATTTAAAAAAAAATGCCTCGAACAATTTTTTTTATTTTTATATATTGTTTAGAAGAGGGATAGGTCTATAACTTACGTTTAAAAGATTATAAAATAATATTTGTTTGAAGAAAGATATAGTCTCTCAAACTTTTAAAATTTTTGAAAATTGGCACAAAAATGGACCTTATTTGAAGAGCTATATCTCAGAACAAACAAGTTTGATCGAATAATATATAAAAAAATATTGTAGCCCCATCATTTATCTATAAAACTACCAAAAATGAAATATGTAGTTTTTGTAGTTTTTTTTTTTTAAATATTTTTTTAAAAAAAGTTGTAAATTTTTTTTTTTGACAATTTTTGACTTTCGATAGTTGATCAGTATTGGGCAAATAACAATTTTTCTATACTTCTGACAGCAAAAGTCTATCAGAAAATTTTGTAGCCAATAGATTTAGGAACACACACTTCAAATTTCAGACCAAAAAAAATTTTTATGTGGCCTCACCGTAGATTTGAACATTCCTAAAATTTCCGAAATAACTTCTAAACTTTAACTCCCTCGCAAAAACGTTAGGAATGGAGTTTTTTCGTCGGGAAAAAAGCTATCTATATTGAAATTTTCAGGAGAATCGGATGAAATTTTTTTTTTGAAGAGGTGCGGGCCGCAAGCGGCCCGCATGGCAGTCAACGTGTTAACGATCATCTCAACTGCACTTCTAACTCTGTTCACTCTTATGCTGATGACTCAACTCTACATTCTTCTACTCATTTCAAATCTGCTCCCTCTTTTGCTTCTAGAGTTGCTTCTCTTCTACAACTTTCCGATTCCTATTCTTGCCGATCTGGATGGGATTTCCCGGTGGGGTCATAGCAACATTGGGAAATTCAACTCTTTAAAAACTCAACTTCTTCACATCTCCCTCTCAAAAACACCTCCTAACTTTCCTATTCTCTTCGATGGCTCTCCCGTCTCACCTGTAAATAACATTAACATTCTTGGTCTAAACATAAACAACAAACTGTCTTGGAAACCACATATCACAATGGTTGCTAAAGCGATCT
>SEYY01008382.1:52500-57500 GCA_009176605.1 Armadillidium nasatum | reverse complement strand
TATATATATATATATATATATATATATATATATATATATATATATATATATATATATATATATATATATATACTTTTATTTCTGTTAAATGAGGATTCGAACCCCGGACTCTAAGATGGTAAGACATTGCCCTAACAACTAAACCACTGATGGTTCAAAAAGGAATCCGCTGGAACTACCGCTGATTAAACGTCAGGGTTGACAGTCCCAGCTGAATCCTCCGACCACACTCAAACAAGCCAGAGTTCTATCCTCGTATACCGCAGATTAATATGTTATACTGTAATTACCACAATGAACAGTGGAATATATAATTTGTATACTTTTATTTCTGCTAAATGAGGATTCGAATCCCGGCCTCTAAGATGGTAAGACTTTGCGCTAACCACTACACCACTGATGGTACAAAAAGTATACAAATTATATAATGATCATGCTATACGTTTGTTAGTTTACTACTGGTACTACTACTACTACTACTACTAATAATAATAATAATAATAATAATAACTAGAATGATAAAATAATAATCGATAAACACCAAGATGATAGTAATAATAATAAAAAGATGCTTACATATTGATAAAAATTAAAATACGATATTGTATCGATAAAAAAAAAAAAAAAACGATATTGAACAAACGATCAACATATTTTTTTAACGTATGGCCAAATCCTGGACAGTTCAAACTGAAAAGAAAAGTGATCGACAGAATTTGCTGAAAAGTGTCGACAATTTAACCTGTCGACTCTTTGAGTGTATGTATGTTTAAATCGTAGACACAGTAAATCGCAGTGGCCGTATGGTTGTCTCTCATCCTTCCACCAAATCGAATTTCACCCTTATTTTAGTGCACGCACGCACGCACGCACGCAGAGGCCTATGTAGAAATAATTCGTTTGCTATTTCTGAAACTATAAAAAGGTTCATTTAAAAAATGTAAACCATGCTAACGTACAGTAGATCTTACTCTTAAGTCTTAACATTATCACCACTTACGGGTCGTGGAACATGCATTTGCAATATTGTTTATATCGTACTCTAAGCATAATAATAATAATAATAATAATAATAATAATAATAATAATAATAATAATAATAATAATAATAATAATAGTAATAATATCATAATAATAATCATAATAATAATAATTAATAATAATAAAAATAATAATTATAATAATAATAATAATAATAATAATAATAATAATAATAATAATAATAATAATAATAATAATAATAACAATAATTATTATCATAATAATAATAATAATAATAATAATAATATAATTGAATAATAATAATAATAATAATAATAATAATAATAATAATAATAATAATAATAATAATAATAATAATAATAATAATAATAATAATAATAATAATAATAATAATAATTATAATAATTATAATAATAATAATAATAATAATAATAATAATAACAATAATAATATTAATAATATTAATAATAATAATAATAATAATAATAATAATAATAATAATAATAATAATAATAATAATAATAATAATAATAATAATAATAATAATAATAATAATAGCAATAGGCCTACATAACAATTAAAGCTAAACTTTTAGGTAAGTTTTCAAAATATCAGTAAGAAAATCTATATTAAGTTATAGTCAAGATAATATGTTAGCTGAACACTATTGATCACTTTACCTGTCGACGATTTGGTTCAATCTTGACAGTAGGGTGCATTCTGTAGGGAACAATATTTTTAAAACTTGATATAGGCTTAATATAAAAAAAATAAAAAATAAATAAATAAAATAAATTCTTATTCTATCGTTATTGAAAGGCCAATCACTTTTTTATTCGATCTGAGCTAAAATTTTAACCGAATATCGAGTTCCAAACTTTCTAAAATTTTTATTTGTATTATAATATATATATATATATATATATATATATATATATATATATATATATATATATATATATATATATATATATATATATATATATATATATATATATATATATATATATATATATATATATATATATATATATATATATATGCGTGTGTGTGAGCATGTTTGTGCATTTTAAAGTTCTCAAAATAAGCTTAAAAATAACATGATATACTTCCAATTCACTTTCTTCAGCTCTTATTATTATTAACTTCAAAAGGGTTACGTAAAAAACTCTTTGTTTAGCAAATTCCTAATAATTGCTTAATAGGTTTTTCAAACAAGAAGCTTCTCAGTGTTTACCTTCTTCATTGATTTCTCTCGTATAGTGGAAGCGGAAAATAATATTTTGTCAACATCAATTTCATATGTTTTGTTGGTATTTTAATTTCAATTTGTACTCCATATTTGTTTTGAAGTACAAATTGGTATTTTAATTTGAATTTGTATTCCATATTTGTTTTGAAGCCTTGGTATATATAACTCTGCAATTTATTTATGTATTATGGGATATTAGTTTCATATATATATATATATATATATATATATATATATATATATATATATATATATATATATATATATATATATATATATATATATATATATATATATATATATATATATATATATATATATATATATATATATATATATATATATATATATATATATATATATATATATATATATATATATATATATATATATATATATATATATATATATATATATATATATATATATATATATATATATATTAAACGTTGACGTTTAATTAAATAACACACTACATATATATATATATATATATATATATATATATATATATATATATATATATATATATATATATATATATATATATATATATATATATATATATATATATATATATATATATATATATATATATATATCCTCTTGTTAGTAAAGGTCAGAAGCTTACCGATTTCCACAAATGTTTGGAAAATTCCTAAAATATGGTTGTTAATGGAAGGCATGCTCACATAGAAGGTGTTTAAAACTGTGCAAGTCAAAGGAAGTTGGGAAAAGCAGATAAAGAGAGTATGTTCCAGACTTTACCAGTATAATGCCTATAAGACTGATCATGGATGTTAAATCTGCTGTCAGAGAGTTGGACAGAAAAAGGATGAGACTGGGTAGAAAGGCAATAACTATGCGTCGGTAGAGTACAGTGTTCATTATAATAATGATAATATTGAAAGAGTATCGCAACTTTTCGACAGGCAGAAAGAGACTGGAGAGAATTATTAAGAGCGGGGGATTTGATAAGAAGAAAAGCCCTAGACTCTACCTCGTCAAGAAGAACTGTATTAGTGAAACTACCACAGGTGTGTGAGGTTTACTCTATACAGAGGAGAACAACACCTCTTGGGAGCTTGTTTAGAAAGAGAAGTGAGGAGAAAAAGAAACACAGAGAATATCGAGAACAGATGAAGGTTTGAGTCGAGTGTTTTTGAAATGATGTCATAGTTGAATGGAAAGTTGTGGCGAGAAGAAAGATGGCGGAACTGAGTTTTTGCTTCATTGAAAACGACCATGTTTTCCTGCCGCAATATGAAATACGAGAAAAATCAGAAGTCAGTTGCCCCAAGGCCACTAATCTTGCGTCAATTAACTACTATTGGGAGAAATGTCTTTCAAAAAGAAAAGAAGTAATGAAGAGTGGAGTCATCGTCATTGCCGTTTACCGTGGCTCAAACGGTAAAGTGATTGACTCACGTGCTTGAGGGCGCCGGTTCGATCCCACTTCGGGATCCTAGGTATATACTACCTAGAAAAGTTCCTCTCCTCGAATAGGGCAATGCCCGTGAGATGTGAACTTTTATAAAAAAAAAAAAAAAAAAAAAAAAAAAAAAGGAGTGTATAGGGGACGAAGTAATATAGAAGGTCATAGATGAAAGGTAGAAAAGAGTTGGGGATAGGACAGATCCTTGAGGAACAACACTATTTATAGAACGACTGGTAAGGAAATCAGAGAGATCACAGAATGAAAGATAAATTCCGAAAGAGTGAAGTTTGGAAAACAAAGCTTTGTGCTAGACTCTATCGAAGGCTTTCGATATGTCTAGTGCCACAGAGAAAGATTTACAGAAGCAGAAAAGAACAGAGTCAGAAAGAATGAAAAATATATCATCAGTAGAGCACCTTTTATGAAAGAAATACTTGCGATTAGAAATAAGATTAAAAGAATTGGTATTTCCAAATTTTCCTGTTAAGGATTGATTCGAAATCCAGAAAAAACGGAGGTTAAAGGAAAAAGACGATAGTTAGAGGGCTGAGAGGTGTCCCCCTTCTTCGGCATAAGCTGAATAAGCACATGTTTCCAGCAAGAAGGAAAGGCCGAGGTATAGAGACTGTGATGAAATAGTTTACCAAGGCAGGGTGTAAGCTCGGAAGCCCAAGTTTTGAGAACCACAGTAGGAATACCACCAGGGTGATATGTCCTCTTAGCGTTAAGCTCATAGTGCCTAAAACTTTTTCTCGCCGAAGGCGGAGGTCATTCTTTCGAATACTTGAAGAGACAGAACAAGAAACGGATATAAGAAATTGATCGCATGAGCACAGATGAGAAAAGAGTTTAACAGTATAAAGACAAGGTTGAAAGGTTAGAAAAAGATTAGAATGTCGAGTTCATCGCCAAGACGGTCAAGGATACGGGTAGGGTGTTGCACCAACTGCTCAAGGTTGTTCTAGATAGAAAAGCCGTAGGTGAATTCACCAGATAGATCATGAAAAGTAGATGAAAGCTAGTGGCGGAAGTGAACTTTGAAATTAAAATGATGATTTCGTAGAAAGTAGAAAAAGAAAGAATGTACTCTGTTTGGAGTGTAAATAGTCGAAGAATTTTTAAAAGTCAGTAGAATAAGGAGATAAATAGACAGAACAAATAAATTTAGTAGTAGAATTGAATGAGAGCTTAAGCCATAAAGTTGTGAATTCAGTAGACTCCAAATTTGAGACAAGAGAGAAAATAACATCGTTACGCACATATGCGCAACAACCGCCTTTGGCTGAAAATTGAAGATAAAGACAGGAG
>SEYY01008382.1:25000-45000 GCA_009176605.1 Armadillidium nasatum | reverse complement strand
TCTTGCTGGAAACGTGCCCTCATTCAGCCTATGCCGAAGAAAGGGGACCCTTCTCAACCCTCCAACTACTGTCCAATTTTTTTAACTTCCATTCTTTCTAAAGTTTTCGAATCTATCCTTAACAGGAAGATTTAGAAACATCTCAATTCTTCTAATCTTATCTCTGATCGCCAATATGGGTTTCGTAAGAAATGCTCTACTGGTGATCTTCTTTCTGTTCTCTCTGACTCTTGGTCCTCGCTCTTAAGCTATATATATATATATATATATATATATATATATATATATATATATATATATATATATATATATATATATATATATATATATATATATATATATATATATATATATATATATATATATATATATATATATATTATATATATATATATATACTTACTTTACTTTACTTTTTTGCCCCTTGGACCTTCCTCACTGGAAGGGCCACACTGCTTTTAGGAAATCCGCAACGGCCGCCGGCCGTATTCAAAGGTCTCTCAGAGAGGAGATGTGATGTAGGGTTCTGTGTTGTGTAAGGGAGGGGCATCTCAGAAGGAGGTGTTCTGTTGTGTCTGGTTCTTGCGTACATCTTTGACATATTGGGGATAGTGTGTTTTGTATTTTGAATCTATGTTTGTATGCTTGTAGGTTAGGGTGGTGGCCTGACCTTAATCTGGATAGGGTAATTTGGGTTTTGCGTGGTAATGTGTTTTGAGAGTTTTCTATGTCGGGGGGTTGTTCGTTGAGAAGATGATTTGGTTGGCGGGTGTTGAGGTAATTTAGTGTTATGATGGTGTGTATGTGTTTGATTAGTGATGTGTTGTTTGCAGTAGGTGGAATGGTTCTGAATATGTTGCTGTAGTATAGGGCAGGGGACGATTAAGGTAATTTTAGACGGTGTCTTGTGTGGTCTTGTAGGGTATAGTGACAAGGGTGTGATATGTCTAGTGTGTTTGTGTAGTATTGGGTTCCTATCATGTCTAAGTGAACTCGGATCGGGAGTATTTTTGTTTATTCGTGTAAATGCTGAATTGGGGTGGTTCTAGTGCAACCTGTGATGATTCTAAGAGCGGTATTTTGATTTTTTTTGTAATTTCTCTGTGTTTAAGGGTGAGGTGGCAGGGTACCAGGCTGGAGATGTGTAATTAAGTGATGGTCTGATGAGCTGTTTGTATACTGTGATGAGGGTGGTTAATTCGTTACTGAAATTGTTGGGACAGTGTTCGAATGATGTTTAATTTCCTGTTTGCAGTGTTGGTTATGTTTTGGATGTGTTTTGAGAAGGTGAAGTGTGTGTCATATGTGAGGTCTAGGATCTTTGGAAATTTATTTAAGGGAATGAGGAAATTATTTAGTTTTACATGAGGGTGGAGAGAAGATTGGTGTCTATCGGTAGTAATAAGAGTAATTGATTATTTTTCGTGGGAAGCTGATATTCAAAAATATATATATATTATATATTATATATATATATATATATATATATATATATATATATATATATATATATATATATATATATATATATATATATATATATATATATATATTATCACTGTATGATTCAAAAATTTAGAAAAGCAAAATTTAATTGTTTATAACTTTACACAGAGTTTAAAGAGAACAAATACTTACTTTTATGTGTATAATTTGGCTTCTCTCATTTCGAATAGTATAGAAAAATTTAACTCTCATCTTATGGTTCCATTTTACCATGTATCTGTTTTCAATAGTAGCGAAATACTGGTGAAATCTTTCACGATTCTCATCGATAAATTTTTCTACATTATATGGAAAGAAGGACAGATGGAAATGAAGTAATGCAATTTAATGCAGCCTAAATTCTTATATGAATTAATGACTTTTTCTACAAGATTTTTGTAGTTGTCAGTCCTTGCTTTTCAAGCAGTCTATTTACCACATACATATAAAAATTTGCTAGGCCTAAAATTATAATTTTTTTATAGTTATTTCAAATTTACTCTCGCGAGTTCACGAATGATCAATTACTTTGCTTTCACTTCACAAAGCTCGGGAAATTTGTCTATGAGATATGCGAATGATGGTTGATGGTGTTTCAGTACTCTGAGGAACTGTTTTACAAGTTTAAATTTTATGCTAAAATTTAGGAAAATTATTTTTTTTTTAACAACCGGTTTATGAAATATAGTATGTGAACCAAATATTGAGTCATTCGTCATTCTGAGATGTAATTTTCTGCTGTGACAAGACTATCCGATTTACATAAAAATACAAAAATACAGAATGACCTATCTTGAGCCATTTAAATTTGCTAATACTTTTAAACCGGCCCAGGAAAACCACAGTTGCTTTTTATATTTATCACATCTCAGAATAAAAGCCAAATTTTCCTGTTTCCATTAAAACAAGAGTGTGTGTAACAAATATTATTGGAAAATTGTCTCCATTTTGCAAAACAACAGTTTTTGAGAGTCTCAAAGGACCAGGATCATAATGCCATTCCTGCCCTTTAATTAAAAGCTCTGGAATGTCAATGAAAAAACATAAATTGCTTAACACTGAAAATTTATCTTCTAAATCATCAGGAATGCCTTTAAACTTTGATATGAGAAAATATGCAGCCAGTAAATTGCTTTTCTTAAATCTCAAACCTAAAAGCACACACTCTGTCGTCTTGTCAAACTCAATTCTCTAACTAAATCATTTAGTCCAGGGTTTGTCATGCATTTTAGAAAGGAACCTTTCTCTGAGGGTTCATAGTGATCATCTTATACATGTTTATTAGCAGTTCTGAATAAGAAAACATTATTTCGTCAGATGACTTTGATATTGGTAATTCGGAGGGGTGAGAGACTGGATGGATAACAGAGAGAATTAAGTATAGATCGTAGATGATATAAACCTGGGTGTTTTACCTGTAATTAAAAAAATATATGTGTGCATTACTTACTACATTATTCACGTGAACTAGAACATCAAACACTTGCTCTGAATATCAGCTAAACAGAAGTAAAATTATATGACCTTATGGTTCACTGAAAACCATCAGCAATCTAATATTTTAAAAAAATTCTTTAATTTTTCTTAACAAATTCGAACAATGAATTGCAGCATGTGCAACACATATGGGCAACCCATTCTTGGTCTTGAACTTAAATTTCATATCTAAAATATAAATTATCAGATTTTTTTTTTTTTACGACAGGGATTTTTCTCTAATATATTTTTTTTACATGTTAGTAAATCATGTTTGACTAAAAAAAATAAAAATCTAAAACTTGGGATTTTAAAACCAAATTTCACTGTATAACAGCGTAAAAGCACTTTTTAGATATATCAGGAGCCATTTCGTGAAAAATGAATGTTAATTCAGTGATTTACGCATGAAAATAAAAAAAGCATGACTATTTTTTTTTTTTTTTTACACGTTCGTTGTAGCATTTACGAGGAGGAATATCATTGGACAACGTAATCAATATCAGTAAATTTAATATTAAAACTAAAATGTTATTGTCGTTCTTTTCATCGATTGGCTGAGGACGAAAAACTTTTTCCAATTTTTCATTCTCAAGCAAGCAGTTCACCCCTTTCTTTCATTTCATTATGCATGCAAGTGAGAACTCGAAAAGATTTAACATATTAATATATATATATATATATATATATATATATATATATATATATATATATATATATATATATATATATATATATATATATATATATATATATATATATATATATATATATATATATATATATATATATATATATATATATATATATATATATATATATATATATATATATATATATATATATATATATATATATATATATATATATATATATATATATATATATATATATATATATATATATATATATATATATATATATATATATATATATATATATATATATATATATATATATATATATATATATATATATATATATATATATATATATATATATATATATATATATATATATGAGACCAGCACGGGTAAGGGCAAACCATACACTAGTGTCCGGGTATGGGCGGATAGAATAACTCTTTAAAATATTAACGGGCTGGTTCGGGCAGGACAGAACATGCTAACGGTGGGTATGGGCGGGCTGGATGATGTTTAAAAAGTACTGACGAGTAATAGTAAGCCGAAGGCTAATCTTTGCATTTTTAAGATATAATATATATATATATATATATATATATATATATATATATATATATATATATATATATATATATATATATATATATATATATATATATATATATATATATATATATATATATATATATATATATATATATATATATATATATATATATATATATATATATATATATATATATATATATATATATATATATATATATATATATATATATATATATATATATATATATATATATTAGTGATGGATCGGATGTCATATTTTCTAATTTGCGGATGCGGATGTCTAATTTTAGAGAAGTGCGGATGCGGATACGGATGTTGAATTTTTGTCAAGTGCGGATGCGGATGTTGAATTTTCGAAAGTTTATATGTATATATATATATATATATATATATATATATATATATATATATATATATATATATATATATATATATATATATATATATATATATATATATATATATATATATATATATATATATATATATATATATATATATATATATATATATATATATATATATATATATATATATATATATATATATATATATATATATATATATATATATATATATATATATATATATAGTAAAAGTTATATGGGTTATCATATTTACAAGATATTTTGCTCGCAAAGGCAATGAAAAATAAACGTTTTAACAACCACTATATTCTATATGATGAACTATTCACAGGTGAAGTGCAAAGATTTGAAATTACATGTCATTAAAACTTTCGTCGATCTTGGACTGAGCTAAATAGATAAATGATGTAGACATGATGTTGTCAGACTGTCATATAGAGTTGCCATTTGTCTTTCAAAAATATTTTATTGTCGCATGTTATGTTTCGGGTATATGGTTATTTAATAGGACAAAAATGAAAAATTTTGAAGGTGGTATACTCTAAATACGAACCAATCAAGCAAAATGAAGGTACTTTTAAAATTTTGTGATATTAAATCACAAAATAATTGATATTTTCACCAAAGAAACATTTTATCTGTTGACCAATGTTATTAGCAACACCTAAAGGTCGTTGATCATTGATACCATGGTTAGGACATGGTCCACTAGTTGCACATTTTAGGTAGGTAGCAACCTGTAGCATTTGTCTTGTCACGAACTAAACATATTGTACTGTGTCGCATATGTTCCTCTATTCAAGTCGCGTTATTAAACAAACAATGGAAAGAGTGAGACATGATGTCATATTTCATACGAAATCTCATAAATATAAACACACACACACACATATATATATATATATATATATATATATATATATATATATATATATATATATATATATATATATATATATATATATATATATATATATATATATATATATATATATATATATATATATATATATATATATATATATATATATATATATATATATATATATATATATATATATATATATATATATATATATATATATATATATATATATATATATATATATATATATATATATATATAATCAAAAGAAATAGAAGAAAACCATAAACAATGCTAACTATAAATAACTAACGCCCAATAAAGAAAAGAAACAAGTTAGGAAAGAGAGGAGCAAGAAATATGAAGGCAACAAACAAAAGAAGAACCAAATAAGAAAAATCTTACGTGGAAAAAAATTGGGAAATTCTTTTTCGCTTCGATTGCTTAAATGGATCTCGACTTCGGTAAGGAGGGAAATTTATTTTAGCCTCTCAGAGGGTCAGCAGCATCCGAAGATTCGTGACTAAAATAAAGGAAAAAATATATATAAAAAATAAAAATAACCCTTGTCAAGTTTAGCACTTTAATGCTACCAAAATTTTCATTCTACTGAGATATATATATATATATATATATATATATATATATATATATATATATATATATATATATATATATATATATATATATATATATATATATATATATATATATATAATGAAGTATCTGTAGACAATGGAAAATAATAAAAGGAATAAATATTTATCTTAATTTCAATACTTGCTTTAAAAGAATGAAATAAACGAAGTGAATTTTGATTAAGATGATAAAGGAATTATAAAGTTGAACAGAGAACGTATGATCTCCCCAGTTGAAACCCCCAAAAAATGACGCCAAACCAGAAGCAACAACACAAGGGGCACAAGCTCTTACCACGCAAGACTTTGATGAATTAAAGATTTAGCATTTGTAATAATCTTTTTTACAGCAGAAGATATTAATTTTTGATTGAGAAGTGAAACTTCAAAGTAGAACAAAAAATTAAAATATTTCTAGCTTTAAAGAAGTGGAAGATATACAAAACCAATGATTCACAAAAGCTGAAAACTTGCCTGATATTTTCAATCGTCACACAAAGTAGAGAAGATGCGTTGGGGGAAGGGGAACGAATTTGAAAAGAACAGTGAAAAAAAAGGACTGTAATCACTTATATATATATATATATATATATATATATATATATATATATATATATATATATATATATATATATATAAACTTCCCTCTGACCCGATGTTGTTGTCAAAGATAAAGGTTTTATTAGACTTAATAGCGTGGCAAATAAACACTATCTCAATCTTAGAATTAATAAATATAGAAACATTAATACAAAAATAATGATATTAGTATGCTTGTATATTAGTATATTGGTAGCGTGAATTATAAGGCTTCTCGGATTTTATAGCGTAATGGATTCTATTTCATTTAATTACATGTGAAGCACATTACCATGCAACACCTTAAGAGTGAACACATTTCCATGTACTCTTGTCGATCTATTGCCAGATCTTTTACAAAAAAAATATTCCTGTAGAACTTTAGAAGGCTAAATGTATTAGACCTTAAAGTACAATTTATGTACTAATGAAGGAGCAAATTAACTTGCACCTGCTACAGGAGCTGAAAGAATATTGTCATCCAATCCTAGTAAAACCTAAGAGAAATGCTACTCCAGCAAGACTCTCTTAAGACATTACCATCTAAGAAAAGGTCTTATTCTCCTACAGCCAGACTACTCCAGTCAGTTTATTTGTCTATTGCCAGACAAATCGTTACCCATTACCAGGTAATCCTCGTTGTATAAATTTGACCAAAGATATTCGTCAATCGTCTTTTAAAGATCATCTTGTTGGAGAAATGATAAAAGCTGGATCCTCTTCATTCTTAATGTTCACGAAAATTAATTACAAACATTTCTTATAAAGTTACTCTTTTCTTCTTTATTAAAGGCTAACTAAAATATTCTTAAAGCACTTTTTACATGAATAAACATTAATATAATAAAATATAAAGTTAGAAATCTAACTCAATTGTATTACATTATTTACATTACATTATAACACAAAATTTATTAAAGTTTGGCAATCAGAAACTATTTGATCACAAAGATATAATTAGATAAATCACTTTTAAATATTTTTTTACTCGCAAAGTAAACGTTTTAGAACGTTCGAAAATTTCTTCATTCGCACACATTGTGTTATAGCCAAATGAGGATATTTTTACTCTTTCAAATCTTCTTATTAATAAATAAAGCAAAGTTATGTCCTACAATAGATTAAAAATAATATTAAATATAATTAAACATAAATATATGCAAATATATATAAGGTTTATATAAATAAATCAACACTAAAGAAACCTTCAATAAAATTTGTATTATATACCGACACCACCCTGCTTCATGCGGGATATGGTGCTGAGTATAAAAAAAAAAAATAAAACTAGACAAAAATATTTTTTAACACTTCTCTTAAAAAAGGAATCTTAATTGCTTTATCTACGATTTCAATAATTTATTATGTGCAGATGCGAATATGAAAATGAAGACTATTTATAACATTGTATAAAATAAAAAGACAAACATAAATACAAACATATAATATAAAGTACTAATATAATAAAATGTTGATTTTTCTCTATTAGCGAAAATCTTTTACTGCTAAATATTAGAATGCCTTGTTATTAAAACTAAACTTAATAAATGTTATGCAAACTCTTTAAGAAATTATTATTACAACGTTTTATCATATTAAAAATAATATATAACTTTTCTTATAAACATATTTCTGACTTAACTAAAGGGAAGCTAAAATAAAAGTACAAATAAATAAAATTTATCTATTCGCTAAAACTCCTAACTAAATAATTAAATAACTGAGAGATTATATATTATATATATATATATATATATTATATATATATATATATATATATATATATATATATATATATATATATATATATATATATATATATATATATATATATATATATATATATATATATATATATATATATATATATATATATATATATTATATATATATATATATATATATATATATATATATATATATATATATATATATATATATATATATATATATATATATATATATATATATATATATATATATATATATATATATATATATATATATATATATATATATATATATATATATATATATATATATATATATATATATATATATATATATATATATATATATATATATATATATATATATATATATATATATATATATATATATATATATATATATATATATATATATATATATATATATATATATATATATATATAATATATATATAGTATATATATATATTATATATATATATATATATATATATATATATATATATATATATATATATATATATATATATATATATATATATATATATATATATATATATTATATATATATATAAACCTAAAGGAAAATAGGTTTAACTATTAAAATTAATCATTAAAGGTGAAGCGAAAATCAACTATTTTTAAGATTTCTCAAACTGACGAAACTGTAAATGATGATGTATTCTTTGTTTAGGAATATTTTTAAACATTTTTAAACTAACCTAATTTAAAAATTCTTTACAATAATATATATATATATATATATATATATATATATATATATATATATATATATATATATATATATATATATATATATTATGTATATATATATATATTTAGTGATCATAGAGAGGCGGCGTAGCTGGTTGGTAAAGATATCTGTACATTGTCTAAAGGCGAAGTTGTTACCAGTGGTTTCGAATTCTGGCGTGCGGAAAATTTTTGTCTTATATTACTTATTTCGTCTCAGCAGTTGTTGTGCCCATGTTGTCACTGCTTGACCTTGATTGTTTCTCCTGTAATCCAGATACACTCCAGCGTAATGCCCAGTAGCCCCAGTACGGGCTCCAAGCACCCTCCAATGGATTCTAATAAGTACCGAATTGCCACAGTGATTCGAAGCATAAGAGCTTGAAAACTGTTTTACTGTGGCTTCTCTTTAGGAGAGGCGGCATAGCTCGGTAGTAGAGCCACTGTATAGTGTTGACACTCTTGTCAATGCCTTCGAATCCTAGAGTGAGAAAATTTTCTATTTTATATATATATATATATATATATATATATATATATATATATATATATATATATATATATATAATATATATATATATATATATATATATATATATATATATATATATATATATATATATATATATATATATATATATATATATATATATATATATATATATATTATATATATATATATATATATATATATATATATATATATATATATATATATATATATATATATATATATATATATATATATATATATATATATATATATATATATATATATATATATATATATATATATATATATATATATATATATATATATATATATATATATATATATATATATATATATATATATATTATATAAGAGTACATAATTTAATAAAGGAGTTTCAGACCTGTCTCTCTGAATCTAAAATTTGCAATTACCATTTCTCATTTTACCCTAAAATCTTTATAATCTATTAACCGGTTCATAATTCATATATTATTTGCAAAGACAAATGATATTTTAATTGCAGATATAAAGGTTTGAGAGTTTGGCAAGTTCAATCAGTTCTTTTTCTGACGATTAAGAAACTTTTATAACTGATGAATTATAAATTTATATAATTATTAAGTCACGAACATTGTGAATTGTCCCTAATTATATAGTCCTAAAGAGAGAGCTTCTTTGCATTCAATGTAAGGGGTATATAAATGCTTCCTTATATATATATATATATATATATATATATATATATATATATATATATATATATATATATATATATATATATATATATATATATATATATATATAATATATATATATATATATATATATATGTATATAATTTTATTAACTGCTAGTGATGTTATAATTTCGAGGAATCGAGCCCGGGCCCAAAAAGATGGAAGTCCGTTGTGTTGACCACTACTCCACTGATGGTTCAAAAGGAAATAATCCAGAACTTCTACTGACATATCTCGCCTAGTGAAAAGTCCCTTCAATATTTCCCCGACCACAACTTGAGCTTAGTTTCTGCAACTTAAGCTCAATTACCCAAATATATATATATATATATATATATAATATATATATATATATATATATATATATATATATATATATATATATATATATATATATATATATATATATATATATATATATTCTCCCTGGATTGGTTTTCCCCGTCAGTGGGTCTAGCATTTTCTTAAATCTGACCAATAAATTCTAACTTTTAGAGATAATCATATTTTCAGGAGTAATATTTACCAATTTTAGATCATAAATTCTACACAACCAGGAAGATTTTCAACTATGTCAATGGTACTAATATCTTCGTCCAATCTGAACTATTAACAATTTCTCGTAGAGTTTTTATACTTATTCAAAAGATATATTTCCAATGTGAGTCCTTGAGTTTTTTTATGCAGTTTTAAGACCGCATAAAAGGTTTAAAGGACCAGCTAAGATTCTGCAAAGTCTAAAACTCTTAAGTAATATTTATGGAATCATGAGCATGTTTGTATTACGAAGTTATGAGAAGTCGAAGATTCAGATATATATATATATATATATATATATATATATATATATATATATATATATATATATATATATATATATATATATATATATATATATATATATATATATATATATATATATATATATATATATATATATATATATATATATATATATATATATATATATATATATATATATATATATATATATATATATATATATATATATATATATATATATATATATATATATATATATATATATATATATATATATATATATATATATATATATTTATTTATTTATATAGAGTATATTAAGTATACCTGCACATTTCCCTAAGAACAGTTATTGAAAAGGAAAATCAACAAAACCATTATATGTTGTGGTGTAGTACAATAATAAATATAACACTCAAGCCTAAATATATTTTTGTATTCAGCAATGTTATCCATTATATCTAAGCGAAATATTATGCGGGGAAAAAGAAAATTCTTCTTTTCTTTCAATGCCTTCATCGATGAAGCCTTTCTTTGTTCATTTCCGACTCCTATCACGTTTCTTCTTCTCTTTCACGTATTATGCGACAGTGGAAAAGTAGAGACCTCTTTATGCAAAATATATACTTTTGATACAGACAGAATAATACTTACATGTTAGTCTGATTCCACAGGTATACACTTCTTCGGAAAAGGCAAATAATACACACACACACACAATTACTATATATATATATTATATATATATATATATATATATATATATATATATATTATATATATATATATATATATATATATATATATATATATATATATATATATATATATAAAAGGTAGAGTAAGTAGGCTGTCCAAAATTGTGAAACTGTGACAAAACTGGAATTTTTGAAGAAGTGTCAGAATTGACTGGTTCGTTCCTTTACACTTTGTTGCCTTTTGGTTCGTACTTTTCTCGTTTCATATTTTCAGTTGGGAACTTTAGCTTATCCTCAACTATACACTGGAGTGACTCCCACTACCACTTTCCTCCAATATTTCACATGTCCCCCGCAAACTTATAAGCATATACTTAAATAAATTATCTTTAACACATAATATGCAATGAGGAAACATGAACTTTCTTATGAGATGGTTGAAAGAGTGGCTTCTCATCAGCCTTATCCCACCATATCTTGATAGTTGGTTCTCTTCTGGCCATAACTCTTGTTCTTGAATTAAAACTCAGATGATTGAGTGTTTTGACAGCAAATCCTTCTTCTTTCAGCCAAAGTCAGTTGTACTGCATTTGTGTTTGTTGATGATGTTTGTTATCCTGTAAGTGAAATCTTACTAATTTTCCAGCTTGTGACTTAGGTTTTCTGGCATATCTACGTCTAAGTTAATTTTTATGTTTATTTATTTCCTAACTGTTGAATAATCTAAATTCTTCGTTTATCTAATCTCCAAAATAGTGAACATTCTCTCTTTGCTCTGATATCATCATTTTAGGTGATTTCAATATTCACTACACCAATGGCTTTCTTCTAGTTTAAAAGATACACTTGGTGAATTTATCTTGTTTTTCTCTATCCAAAATAACATTGAAAGATGGTGCACCTCGTTACTCAAAAACATGATAGACGTGGAGTTGAACTCAGCCCTCTAGAACTTTTCTTCACTTCGTGTCCTTTTCTTTTTATTGTTCGTCCCTTTCCATTTCTGGATTCTTCCATTCATCTTCTTATCTCTGAATCCTTTTCTATTATTTTATGTTTTCTGTGTGAATGACCAATGCTACAGGATTAAAGTTTTTGGTATTTCAGTGCCTCAAAATGTTCAGCCTTGCAACTGCATCTCTTTGGTTTACGTTAGAATTATCATCTAGGATAGCACAGACCATCGTATTGCAAAGAATTCATAACCGAGGTGATTTTCTCTGGTGAAAAGTAAAAATAAAAATATTTCATGTTCTTCATATTCCACTAACATAACCAACCTTGGTTTAACTTTTTTCATATTCTTTCAATTCTCCGTAGGTATCCTTCCTTCTTTTCTTACCGTCTTGTTCAAGCTGCAGGTATTCATGTGGTTAAAATTTCATCCCAGAATCTTTCAAAATAAATTTTGCCTAGCATGACAAACTCTCTTCTCCGATGAAAATGTAATAATCTTTCTGGTTCCTCTTACTCACTCTCTTCCTGCCATATTGCAAAAAAAAAAAAAAAAAAAAAAAATGTCAACTCTACTTTGATTAATTCTCTTTCTCTAATCTTGCATCTTCTGACAGCACAATTGGCGTTTATCTTTCTGCTAAAACTGAACTCTTCGTTCAAACCTTTGTCCTTTAATTGCACACCAAACCATTTCGGAGCTATTCCTCCTCTTACAAATTCCCTCTAACACATTTATACTGATACTGCAATTTCTTTTAATTAAAAACTTCATTTTCGATCTTTCTGCGAAATTCAAAACCATAAAAAGATCCTAAAATTTTAATGAAAAAAAAAAAAAAAAAACTTTTCTACCGATAATATACTGAAGTTACTTACCACTCTAAAATATAAATATAAAATCTCTATTGCTAAAATATATAACAGTTTATGAGAACAATAACAATATCAAAAATTTCTTTTCATATACAGTAGAGTTCAAGAAGAAAAGGAAGCTGCTGCCAATTCAGATTCCATCATTTGTTATAGAAATTGTTCGAAGTGTTTTATTGGGGAAGCGTATGTATCATCAAAATGATAATGAATAATGTAAGAGTTGCCAATGAAAGAAGTGGAAAATATATATATATATATATATATATATATATATATATATTATATATATATATATATATATATATATATATATATATATATATATATATATATATATATATATATATATATATATATGTCAACAGAGAAATGAAAACAACCACAAAATTTTATTACATATTGCTAAAGTGATTATTAGGGAAAAGAATTAATTTTTTTTTTTTTAATGAAAATTGCTAGTCATTTGTTATTTGACAACTCTTACAAATTTTAATAACAATAAAACGAGTTTTAAATGTTGACGATTTTCTTTTCGAATTCCTTTGAAATTAATCTCAAAATATAAATGATTATTGGATTGCGATAAAATACATGAATCATATATATAATAATATATATATATATATATATATATATATATATATATATATATATATATATATATATATATATATATATATATATATATATATATATATATATATATATATATATATATATATATATATATATATATATATATATATATATATATATATATATATATATATATATATATATATATATATATATATATATATATATATATATATATATATATATATATATATATATATATATATATATATATATATATATATATATATATATATATATATATATATATATATATATATATATATATATATATATATATATATATATATATATATATATATATATATATATATATATATATATATATATATATATATATATTATATATATATATATATATATATACATATATATATATAAAGTGCATTAAATTTTTGTCTTTATTAGTTGTCTTATAGGAGCTGCCAGTAAGCTTTTATTGTTTTATTCTTTGACGTTTTCCCATATTGTTTTAATCGCTTTCCTTGAAGCTGGTTTTTCTTTTAACTTTTTACTTTTTTAACTTCTTAACTCCTTAACTTTGGCTTAATAAAGGACGTTTGTTCGAAAACGTTTGCCAAGAATTGTTTATTTTAGTATTTTATTTATTATATATATATATATATATATATATATATATATATATATATATATATATATATATATATATATATATATATATATATATATATATATATATATATATATATATATATATATATATATATATATATATATATATATATATATATATATATATATATATATATATATATATATATATATATTAAAGAGAAAGCAATAGAAGTAATTGGCCATTTATGAATATAAAATGGGATTGCAAAATAAAAAAATAAAAAAAGATATCTAATTGACAAAAAATATTTCATAAATGTTTGCACAAGGGAAAAGAAAAAGATAAATAAGGAAACTGATGTTAAAAAAAGAAAAGAAATGGAGAAACTGAGAAAAAGGAAAGGAATAGAGAAACTGAGAAAAAGAAAAGAAATGGAGAGACTGAGAAAAAGAAAAGGAAGAGAGAAACTGAGAAAAAGAAAAAGAATGGAGAAACTGACTCTATACTCTTAAGAAATGAATGGTGAGTGTGCGTTCAGAATGAGAGCGCAAAAATACCGTTTTTTTTTCGTTCAAAAAATGAACACACAAATCTATCAGTTTTTGAATGCAAAAACCAGTAGAATTTTTCGTTTAAATTTCGACAATTATTTGATAAGTCAATGTTGACCAGAGAACGATATATATATATATATATATATATATATATATATATATATATATATATATATATATATATATATATATATATATATATATATATATATATATATATATATATCCTCTCCCAGGAAGGGTTTTCACTCTGTCAGTGGAACCAGCAATTTTTTCCAACTACTCTTAAAAGTTCTCCTAGAGACCTCTAAAAAAACAAATTTTTCGGCTCCTTGGTCTCAATGCCGGTCCATGAATTTTATCCAAATTCACAGGTAGGGTTTTCACCCTTTAAGTTGGACCAGCATCGTTTTCCAACTAACATCTAAACACTCTCTCCTAGGGGTCTTCAAAAGATTGTGCTTCTCTGAGCTTTGGTTTCCAATGCTGGTTCTGGAGTTGTTACAAGCCATTGGCAGAGAAATCACAAGGCCGAGTGGCTAGTCCTGTCTTTCTTTCTTTTAGCTCTTCTATATATATATATATATATATATATATATATATATATATATATATATATATATATATATATATATATATATATATATATATATATATATATATATATATATAATATATATATATTTACTTATTTATTGATATATTTTACATTTTTTTTATGCCCTATATATATATATATACTATATATATATATATATATATATATATATATATATATATATATATATATATATATATATATATATATATATATATATATATATATATATATATATATATATATATATATATATATATATATATATATATATATATATATATATATATATATATATATATATATATATATATATATATATATATATATATATATATATATATATATATATATATATATATATATATATATATATATATATATATATATATATATATATATATATATATATATATATATATATATATATATATATATATATATATATATACTATAAGGGATGATACTTAAGCAAATATGTAATCCATTATTTTATTAACATTATTATATGCAAAATTTTGATTTTTACAAAAGTTGCAAAGTTTCGTTAAAAAAAGGAAAAAATATTTTAATAATAATATCATTTTATAATTCTTAATTATTTTACACTGTGGAATACGTATTTAACTGAATATTCGACACATAAATACTCAGTTTTGCTCTATCAGGTATGATTCTTGTCAACGGCTTTTTTGGCCATTTTGAAGATTCTTTCAATTAGGACAAAAAAAAATTTAAAAATTGACTATATATATATATATATATATATATATATATATATATATATATATATATATATATATATATATATATATATATATATATATATATATATATTAAATTTTAAATTTTAATTTAATATAACTTTAAATAAATCACATTTATTTCACTTAAAGAATAAAATAATCTAATCTTTCTTTATCCCTCCCCCTCCCTTTTTTTGGGGGATATATTTTACATCTCCTCTTTCTTCGAAAATCACGTCACCTGTAGTTCAAATACCTCACGGAGCAGAAGTTTATGTTATGGAGTTGAATATTAAATTTTAAATTGAAGAATGTGTCTTCTTTACAACCCCAAAAACCAGAAGAATTACTCAAGGGTTAGATGGACGACCTTGGCAACCTGGCTCCTCATTTCAACAACAAGAATAGAATAGATGCCTAGATCCGTCCACTTCACTTCAAGAAAAACTCCTTCCATAGTAAGCCTCTGCTGCCCGTAAGTAACTTTTACAAGCCATTTTCCCAGAAATCTAGCCAAGGCCGAGTGGCTAGTCCTGTCTTTCTTTCTTTTAGCTTTATTCAAGCATTCTCACAAAACGGCCTCAAGAATTCTTAGGAGCTATCAAGAACTCTCACAAAATCTCCTCGGGAATTCTAGGAAGTTATCACAATGGTCCTCGGGAGTTCTTAGGCATTATCAAGCAGTCTTACAAAACGGTCTCAAGAATTCTTAGGAACCATCAAGCACTCTAACAAAACTTCCTCGGGAATTCTTAGGCGTTATCAAGCACCCTCACAAAACGGTCTCAAGAATTCTTAGGAACTATCAAGCACTCACACAAAACGTCCTCGGGAATTCTTAGGAGTTTTTACGCCCTCACACAATACTAAATAGAGCTTCTTCAGAAATTGTTAAGTGTTCTCAACCGGTGCTTAATAAAAGGGATTTTTTGGAAATTTAGAAATTGGCTCACACCACTCAACTCTATCCACATTTTGTTTTTCTCTCGTTAAAAATACAACTGGCAATTTAAATAAAGGAAAACAATACTACTGTAAGAAATTAAATTACTACTAATTCAAAGATTTCACATACATCTTTTTTTTCACCACTCCCCAATTTTCTATTAAATTTTAAATTTTAATTTAATATAATTTGAAAATAAATCACATCTATTTCACTTAGAGAATAAAATAATCTAATCTTTCTTTATCAGAATTTGTTAATTAAAAGAATTTTCTAGAATCAAATTTTTGAAACAAAACTCCTTATATGGTATCGTAAAAATTCTTCCCCTCTCCCCTCCCTTTTTTTGAGATATATTTTACATCTCCTCTTTCACCGAAAATCACATCACTTATAGTTCAAATACCTCACGGAGCAGAAGTTTATGGAATGGAGTTAAATATTAAATTTTAAATAGAAGAATGTGTCTTCTTTGCAACCCCAAAATTCACGAAAATTATAAATGGTATATATATATATATATATATATATATATATATATATATATATATATATATATATATATATATATATATATATATATATATATATATATATATATATATATATATATATATATATATATATATATATATATATATATATATATATATATATATATATATATATATATATATATATATATATATATATATATATATATATATATATATATATATATATATATATATATATATATATATATATATATATATATATATATATATAATATATATATATATATAATATAATATATATATAATAATATATATAATATATATATATATATATATATATATATATATATATATATATATATATATATATATATATATATATATATATATATATATATATATATATATATATATATATATATATATATATATATATATATTTCTCACCCAAAGTTTTCAGATACGTACGTGGATGTCATCATCGATTCGTCATTCATAAGTTTCTTTTAGACATGTTCTCAGAGAAAAAGAAGAATAAAACATTATTTTAAAGAGTTATTTTAAGTTAATCATAAGAATAGTGGTTAAATGTTGTAGTATTCAGACGAGGTCAAGGGTTTTCATGAATGGCTCTGTGAGGGGAGGGAACAGTGAGTCCTCGTGGTGTGAGTGCAAAGGATTAGGGATGATACGTATACGCTAGGGCTGGTACAAGAAGCTATGCTGAGAATAAGACTGGGGGATTCAAAGCCATGTGAAACTGATGACGTTCTCATAATAAGATGAAATTTTTTGGTAGCAGTTATTTTATAATTGTTAAAATTATTATGTAATTACAGTGACCATATAATCATTATTTAATATATTATTTAACAATAGATAATTCAACTATGACGTAAGCATGAATTAATAATCGATGAAGTAATAAATTATTCTAAATTACAAAGTAGAAAAGAGTGAAGTAAAAGGAAAAAATATATTATGCTTTCAAAGGAATGATTCTCTTGGTTTGGTGGTGTAGTGTTAACGTCATGGATTTCAGCTCAAAGTTCGAGGTATTGAATCGTGGTTTCTCGATAGTTTAAGGTTCGCATCATGGTTTGGGAATATTATGAGTTAAATTTTCTCTCAAAAGATGGTGCTATGTGAACTAAATATATGGCAGGAAAATTTCAAGATGACGGAAAACCAAGATGGTGGTGAAGTCTACATGATCAAGAAAAATTTAAGATGTAAATGAAACCCACGAAACTTATGATGATAGCAAAAGCCCTGTGGTCACATCCAAGATGGTGGATGGATGTCGTCCTATTTTTATGATTACCCTAGTGCCAAAATGTCACAGTGTCAGGTGAGTGTGTGTGTTCATCAATGGCATCTTGCAACATTGCAATGTTGCAAAGAGTAACCATACAATAGTGCCTTTCACTCAGTGCTAGCTATCTCCGATCTCTGAAGCTAGAAAGAAATATAATAAAGCTAGAAATTTCAAGATATCATGAAAGAGTGTGGGAACGGGAATGGGAATGCCAAAACGGAGGGTGACACGTGCCTTGTGAAAACAGGTCAAAAGATCTGAAAAGTGGCAAACTTAGAGAATTAATGGGATTTGTCATTAATAAGGTTTCGTAATTAACGGATTAAGGGGATTGTCTTAATTAATTAGAAATTAGCCGGATTTAGGGGATTCAAATAAGTTCAGGAAAGAGCATGGAGCCAGTTTCCTCCCAAATTATCCTTTAAAAAAGGCTCATGATAGAGTGATTTTAGCAATGGCATTGGCACTGGCGCCAG
>SEYY01008382.1:5000-12500 GCA_009176605.1 Armadillidium nasatum | reverse complement strand
ATCGTGTTTCAAGATGAAAGGAGTAATGAAGGGTATAGTCATCAGCATAGAAGTGTATAGGTGATGAAGTAAAAAGAAAAGATTATTAATGAAAAGTAGAATAAGTGTTAGGAAAAGGACAAATCTTTGAGGAACACCACTATGTATAAATTTAAAAGAACTGCGATCGTCTACAGGAGGTGCTATAGAACGACCAGAAAGGAAATTAGAGAGAATGTCACAGAGAGAAGGATAGATTCAGAAAGAGGGAAGTTTGAAAATTAAGGCTTTGTGCCAGACTGTACCGAATCCTTTTGATATATCTACCGCCACATATATATATATATATATATATATATATATATATATATATATATATATATATATATATATATATATATATATATATATATATATATATATATATATATATATATATATATATATATATGCCTTAATGGTCCGACGCAGCCGACTAAGAATCCCCCCCCTTTTGGACACTCCTAAAAAATAAATAAATTAATAAAAAGTTACATATATGAAAAAAAAATTAAAAATTTTAAAAAGCAAAACACAAAAAAAAATTAAAAATTAAAAAGAAAATTTAGAAAAATTTAAAAACTTAGAAATTAAGCAATTATTCGAATATGCGTGTATGCCCATGAAGGGGTATAAGCCTCTCTCACCAGACCCATACCACACTCGCACCCGCACCAGCACTCGTACCCACAACATTACCCGCAGCCTTATGGTTTACATTGTGAAGATACAATCCTGTAAAATATACAGGTATGGTTTTTTAATACATACATCATTTATTTTGTTTAATATATCATCCGATCAATTTATTATTATTACTAATTCTTCTATACTCTCTATTACTCACTTTCTCTCCATATTTATTATTATTGTTATTATTGTTATTATTATTATTATTATTATTATTATTATTATTATTATTATTATTATTATTATTAAAAACCTTGTAAAATATATAATCCTTCTTTCATTTAGGACCTTTACTATTCTATTCCTAACAATATTTTTTTACAATTATAATTGCTTCATAATATACACTGACACTAACATTGACTCCTTAGAGTAGTATAGGGGAATTTAGCTGCTTAATGACTTACCCTTATCCTTGTTGAGCTGTCTTAAAGGGTGTAGGGTGTTTAGCCCATAAGAACCTAGTCCCATTATTGGTAAAACCCACGAAGCAATCAACCACTTTATTATACTACCACTCAGCAGCACAGTCCCACACAGCATCAGCGGAAACATACAATGTCGTCATGTTCGTACTTGTGAAATATACATACCCAAAAATATAAAAGCTTGTTTGATATATAATTTTGTTTTTATTCATCATCTTTAATTTTTTTTTTCTTCTCCATTTGTTTCCTTTTAATTGTCTCACAGCTGCATTTATACCTATCATATAAGCACACATTTATGTTTCCATAATAACCGTTTTTATTTCCATTTTTAACGTTCTCTTATTACCCTCTTTATTCCTATTACTATTTAACATTCCTTCCTGTCTTTATTTATTTTTTAACTAACTATTATATTATTATTATTATTATTATTATTATTATTATTATTATTATTATTATTATTATTATTATTATTATTATTATTATTATTATTATTATTATTATTATTATTATTATTATTATTATTATTATTATTATTATTATTATTATTATTATTATTATATTATTATTATTATTATTATTATTATTATTATTATTATTATTATTATTATTATTATTATTATTATTATTATTATTATAGAAACAAACCTTTTAAAATTACGTACCCTAAAACATAACAGTTTGATTAATATATCATTCTTTTTCTATTTACAATCTTTTCTTCACCATTTTCTTTACTTTTTTAAATGTCTCACAACTGTATTTATGCCTAACAAACACAAAGATACCCTCTCATACACATTGATGTTTCCATACTAATATTTATTTTCATTATCCTAGATCTCCAACTATTATACACTTTATTTAATTTATTATTATTATTATTATTTTTATTATTATTATTATTATTATTATTATTATTATTATTATTTTATTATTATTATTATTATTATTATTATTATTATTATTATTATTATTATTATTATTATTATTATTATTATTATTATTATTATTATAATAATAATAATAATAATTATTATTATTATTATTATTATTATTATTATTATTATTATTGTTATTATCAATATTATTATTTATAAACAAACTTTGTTAAACATACGTACAAATACAGACACCCACGCACACATAAGCACTCAAACACATTTGATTATTATCTAGTAATCATTTTTATTTTCATCTCATGGTTCTTCTCTTATTACATTCTTTATTACGATTACTATAATCAGTTCTTTACAATCTTTACCATTAATTAAGTATAAGATCGTATTCGTCATATTCCATCTAGCAAAAATACACTCAAACAAGTATACATTTTTGCTCACATTGTTTACTTTCTCCGAAACATAAGTAAAATGGGTTGATATAAAGATAAATAAATAAAAACCCTGATATCCTTTAATTTTTTGAAAAAATTAAAAAAAATTTAAATGTAAAAATTCTTCATTGAATATTTTAACATTTTACTAATTATTATTTAAATACTATAAATTAACATTTCAAAAATATTTAATTTATATAGAACTATATATCCTGAATACTTATAAATAATATATGATAATGTAATATTGAAATTAAAAAAAGCACAAACTTAAACACAAGACATTTTAAATATATATAATTTCATGACAAAATATTTTCGCACTCTACTATACTTACCATAATAGTCCATAGAAACCAACCGAGCCCAACCGAGCCCAACCGAGCCCAACCGCGCTTCATGCAAACAAAACACAAACTAACAATATTAAGCCAATCTCCGAGGGTTATTACAAAACAAATAGCGATACTATTAACTGTTAACTATTAACTGTTATCAAGTCACACACACACACACACACACACACACACACACACACACATATATATATATATATATATATATATATATATATATATATATATATATATATATATATATATATATATATATATATATATATATATATATCCATTATTATTAAATCATTTTTCAAATGCTAGGTAAATATTTCCTAATCTTTTCAACCTTTCTCTTGACATTGATAGATGGAAACACATACCTTCCTAATAAACACCATTGTGTCAAACATTGCTCATCACAACCCAACACATTTAACTTTTTACCTTTCTCTTGTCATGAAGAATGGATACATAACCTATATTGCCTAAGATTCCTTAGCCCTAGTAATTCACATTTTCTTAATTAAGGGCTATTATTATTTTAATTATTATTCTTATTATTATTCTTATTATTCTTTTTATTATTATTATTATTATTATTATTATTATTATTATTATTATTATTATTGTTATTATTTGCGTTCATTACTTTCAACCATATCAAGAGCCGACGTACTTAACAAAAAAAGACAGCAAACACCATCCTTCTTCTTAAGTTAAGACCTCTTCACCCAGCTTTTATAGCATGTTCTTTATGGAGAGCTCAATAATGCAATAACAGAAGAACGAGCATTTACCAATTCCTGAATATATATAGCCTCAGGATCTTTTTTTTAAACAGTCTACATCTCTTTCTCTATAACACTCACTTTCTTTCTTTCAAACATTTGTCATAGCTAAATTGTAACCCATCACATTCATAGTATTTTTCTGTCAAGAATAGCCATATCAAAGGTTGCAATACTCTTATATGCTTAAGGGGAGGCTTAAATTTAAAAAAAATAAAATTTTCATTCGATTTTCCTGAAAATTTCAGTATATATAGCTTTTTTCCCGACGAAAATAGTCGATTCCTAACGTTTTTACGAGAGATTTAATGTTTAGTAGTTATATGGGAATGTTTTTCAAAATTTAAATCTACGGTGAAGCCACATAAAAAATATTTTTGGTCTGAAATTTGGAAATATATTCCTTATTCTATTGGCTACAAAAATTTTTTCCCAGAGTTACACAAAAAACAGTATTAGTCCAAGACTGACTCACTGTCGAAAGAAATTATTTTTTGGAAAAAAAAAAAATTCAAATTTTCGAGGAAAAATTTTTTTTAAAAAAAGTATAATACTACGTAAATAAATTTTGGCTACTTATAGAAAGTTTTGGGAAACAAATTCTTCTTTATACTTTGTTCGATCTGATTTGTTTGTTCCGAGATATGATCTCTCAAAAAAGGTCCATTTTTAGAAAATTTTCAAAAATTTCAAAAGTTTGAGAGGCTATACCTTCCTTCAAACAAATAGCATTTAATAATGCTCTAAATAAATGTTGTAGAACTATCTTCCTCTAAACAATTTCCAAATTTAATCAAAATTCTCGAATAGGATTATTTTTAAATATTTTTTTTTTTCGAAAAAAAAAAATTTTCATCAAAAACATTGCGACAGATTAAAGAGATTGGGGCTAAGATTGTTTAGGCCAATTTTCATCTCATTTGGAAAAATATTTTTTTAGATCTATTCTTTTTTTTTTTTGAATAATGACCACTAATACCTATGAAACCGTTATAGACTCATAAAAACACTAAAAATGGACCTTTTTTGACCGGGAAAAAAGCTATATACACTGAAATTTTCAGAACAATCGATTAAAAAATAAAAAAGTTATGTTAAAATGCTATCCTGCCCCTTTAAATTTAAGCCTCCCCTTAAGATAATAATGTATCAACAATCCAAACACCTTATTTACGTTTATATCCATATTAAACAGCGCATTCCTCAATTTTCCCAACAACTTTATATATATGCTACATTATCAGTATCGATGAATTATAACTAATAAATTATTCATTCATTAGTGAGTGACACCAATATTAAATATAACTAGTTCATAAAAAACTTGGTAATTCCCGCACTTCATCTATTTTGTTAACTCTTGAACGGATTATAATAATCAGAATAAAGAGTGTAATAAAAGGAGAACCATGATAATGAAAATAAAAACGTTTACTATGGAATAATCAAATGTGTTTGAGTGTATGTGTGTGTTAAGTATAAATATTGTTGTGAGTCAGGTAAAAAAGTAAAGAAAACAGTAAAGAAAAGATTCTAAATAGAAAAAGGATGATATATTGAACAAGCCTTATGTTTTAAGGTACGCATTTTTCACAAGATTTGTTTTTATAATAATAATAATAATAATAATAATAATAATAATAGTAATAATAATAATAATAATAATAATAATAATAATAATAATAATAATAATAATAATAATAATAATAATAATAATAATAATAATAATAATAATAATAATAATAGTAATAATAATAATAATAATGAAGCTAAGGAGAAGAGTGATAGAGACAGACAAAAAATTAATATAGTAATTTTAATAAAAATGGTAATAAGGGAATATTATGAAATAAAATAAAAACCGTTACTATGGAAACATCAAAGCGTATGTATGAGATAGGTTTAAAGACTGTTGTGAAATAGGAAAAATGGGGAAGAAAAAAATGAACATGATAAATAAAACAGGATGATATATTAAACAAGTTATTATGTTTTAGAGTATGTATATTTCACAAGCAATAACATGAAAACATTTGTTTCCTCAGATGCTGTGGTAGACGGTGCTGCTGAGTATCAGTGTTGTAGTTATCCAAGAATGCTGATGTAAGTCCTTAAGAGGCTAAACAACCTATACCCTCTAAGGATGGTCTGAAAGAATGGGACTAAGTCCTTATGTGGCTAATCATCCCTACACTTATTTAGGGAGTCAATGTCAGTATGTGTGTGTGTTGTGAGACAATTATATCAGCAAAATGTTGTTAGGAAAAGAACAGAAAATATTCTAAATAGAAACATAATAACATATTAAACATATTTACAGTAAGTATATTGCACAATATTTCAATATGATAATAAAATAATAATAATAATAATAATAATAATAATAATAATAATAATAATAATAATAATAATAATAATAATAATAATAAAGATGGAGGGAAGAAAATAATAAAGATTGTAGAATAATTAGTAATAATAAATCCATCGGACAATGTACTAAACAAAATGATTGTTGTGTATATTAAACAAACTATATATTTTACAAGATTGTATATTTCAAAAAGTAAGCAATACGGATGCAAGTGATAGTGTTGGTACGTGTGCTGGTCCGCATGTGTTACGATGTGGTGATACGATGGTTCGTCGAGAGAGGTAGACTGCTTTACGCCTCTTAACGAGAATGAGGCTAAGCCCTTATACTGCTAAGCATATTTATATCCCTCTTAGAGAGGCTCATACTCTTTAAACGCATACACGTATAATTGTTTAATTTTCTGAGTATTTTTAGTTTTTTTTTTAATTTCATAATTTTTACCAATTTTTTATATTTTTTATTTTACTTTAACTAATTTTTTTTTTTTTTTTTTTTTGGGGTGGGGAGAAGTTTAGGGGAAGGTCAATAAATAGTAGGGGAGTCTGGGTCAGGCTTGGTCTGACAATGAAGGGGCATGGTGATGGAAATATATAATATATTATATATATATATATATATATATATATATATATATATATATATATATATATATATATATATATATATATATATATATATATATATATATATATATATATATATATATATATATATATATATATATATATATATATATATATATATATATATATATATATATATATATATATATATATATATATATATATATATATATATATATATATATATATATATATATATATATATATATATATATATATATATATATATATATATATATATATATATATATATATATATATATATATATATATATATATATATATATATATATATATATATATATATATATATTATATATATAATATATATATATATATATATATATATATATATATATATATATATATATATATATATATATATATATATATATATATATATATATATATATATTTAATTTATTTTTTTTATTTTTATTTTTTTTTTTTTACTATTTATTTAAAAATATTATTTACCTATTTATTTTCATACATTTATTTCAATTATTATTTGTTTAAAAATATTTATTATTTTTATTTATTTGCTATCTATTTATTATTTTAATTAATTTTATATATTTTATTCAATAATCAATATATATATATATATATATATATATATATATATATATATATATATATATATATATATATATATATATATATATATATATATATATATATATATATATATATATATATATATATATATATATATATATATATATATATATATATATATATATATGATATATATATATATAATATATATATATATATATATATATATATATATATATATATATATATATATATATATATATATATATATATATATATATATATATATATATATATATATATATATATATATATATATATATATATATATATAT
>SEYY01008382.1:0-2500 GCA_009176605.1 Armadillidium nasatum | reverse complement strand
TCAACTATGTTTCTTTACTCTAATTAGAATACTAGAAAAATCATGTCAGCTACTATAATGATTCCTATCCTATCATGTTCTTTTTGAAGTTGTGTACAAATTTTTTATTTTTTTTTTTCAAAATTAAAAGTTTTCATGGATTGATGTTGAAGTAGTTACATTAATTGAAGTAATGATAGAAAAATATGGGAAAACGTAGTGGAAACGGAAGAAATCTGACTGTCATAGATTTAAACGATGTTGAAATGAAACTTTCCTCCTGCTATTTATTTTGTATTTGAGACTGATTTTACGAAGGTTAAGAAAATGTGTTTTATCATTCCTGTTTTTTAACTGATTCTAATGAAATGCATACCACTACTAAAGTTTAATTGTAAACTGACATATCTTTTGGTCTGGAATTGTAAATTGTATGTGACATGAAAAGATGAAACCTTCAGGTATTGTTGATACATATATTAATAGTAAATTTGAATTTTAGTTTGGTTTCAAGTGTTTTGTTATTTACTTTACCCAATTTGAAGGATTAGTTTTTCAAATTCTTTCTTGAAGCATAATGTAAACTAATGAGAGGTATATTATGCTTTATGCGAAAAACATACAAGTATGATTGAAAATCCTGCTAATTAAAATTTTATAATCATTTTATCATCATAAGGTAATATTAACTATCAAAACAAAAAAACTTTTTAATTCGTTTTCATTTTTAGCATCCAATAAAATTGCAACAAACCAAAATATCAAAATTCTTATAGATGTTTGTTTTTAAAACCCTATTCGATATCTATTTTTCTCCAAAAACTAATTAAAACAATTTGAATCTGGTAATATGAAAAAGTTTTTAAAAAGATGAAAAAAGAAAAGAAAAAAAAAAACTTTTTTTTTTTTTTTTTTTTTTTTTTTTAAACAGAATTGAAATTATTAGTTTGATGAGGTTTCTACACTATTTAGTTTAATAAAATAGGATAAATTTTTTATATTTATTTTTTTACAGGTTCAAATAGTAGTTATAATAGTAATGGTAGTTATGCTAGTCACTGAAGCCTTCTTCCTCCCTTTACTATTTTAATTATTTTATAGTTTTATTTTTTATATTTATTTTTTTACAGGTTCAAATGGTAGTTTTATTTTTTTTATTTATTTTTTTACAGTTCAAATGGTAGTTGGTAGCTACTGAAACTTCTTCCTTCCTTTATCCTTTACTAAGTTAATTATTATAGTTTAATTTTTTATTATTTTTTTTAAAGTCAAATGGTAGTTATGGTAGCTCTGAACCTCTTCCTTCCTTATTTCCTTTACTTTGTATTTTTTCTGTTTCATTTTTCTATTTTTTTTACAGGTTCAAATGGTAGTTATAATAATAATGGTAGTTATGGTAGTTACTTACCTTCCCTTCTTTTTTCCTACATCTTTAAATTTTGTAATTAAAATGAAAACGAAAACTTTACTAATGAACCGAAAAATTGCTTTAATTTTAATTAAATTAAATTAATTTTGTTTCCATTAAAATTAAATTTATTATATTTTAAAAAAAAAAAAAAAGTTTAAAATTTTTTTATAACTTAAGACTAACTATTAGAAAATTTCTATCAATGAACGACAAAAATTAATAATTGTAATTATTTATATATATATATTATATATAATTTATATATATATTATATATATATATATATATATAATTAATATAGTATTATATATATAATATATTATTTCAATATCAGATTTGGAAACTTCTCAATTTTTCTAATCTTATCTCTGATTCCCGATATTGGATACAGGTGATCTATCCCTTCACTCTGACTCTTGGTTCTCCACTCTTAGGCTTTTCGGGGAATCTTCTGCTGTAGCGCTAAATATACTGAAAGGCTTCGACAGAGTCTGGCGAGAAGCTTTGATTTCTAAAGTTTCCTCATTCGGAATCTATTCTTCTCTCTACATTTCTCTTGTGTCGTTCTAAAGCAGCTGTTTTAGACTGGTATCGTTTTTCAAATCTTTTAATGGTGGTATTCCTTAGGATCTGTCTTATCTCCTATCAAAAACTTTTTCCTACTTTTCATTGATGACCTTCTCTCTCTCTCTATTACTTCAAATCCTATCCTCTCCTATGCCGATAACTCTACTATTCATTACTCCTTCAGTTTGAAAGAGTTCCTTCCAAACTACTGTTAATTGTTGAAAAGAAGATGGCCCTGGATCAACTCAAAAACTCAGTTTCTCCATCTCTCTACTCGACACAATTTTCCATACAACTTTGGCATTTTCGAAAACACACAACTCAAACCTTCATCTGTCATTAATATTTTCTACATTTCCTTTTCTTTTGATCTTTTTGGGAAGTACTTCGTTACTTCTCTTTCTAATCAAGCATCTTAGAGGTTGAGTGTTCTGAAGTGCCTTCGTAATTTCTTCAGGCCACCTCAGTTGCTTACTCTTTATAGAGTTGTTGTTCAGCACTATATGAAGTGTTACTCATACACTGAAGTGATTCCACTCTTAT
>SEYY01008381.1:12500-16288 GCA_009176605.1 Armadillidium nasatum | reverse complement strand
TTTACCTTCTACTAAAGTGAACTCTTCGCTCAAACTTTTGCTTCTAATTCTACCTTAGACGATTCCGAAGCTATTCCTCCTCTTTCAACCCCTTCCAACTCATTTATGCCTAACATTATTTATTTCTTCTAAAGATGTCATTTCTGCCCTCTCTGAGCTTAACACTAAGAAGGCGTATGGTCCTGATGGTATCCTCCTGCGGTTCTCAAAACTTGTGCTTCCGAGCTTGCCCCTGCCTTGGTAAACTATTTCGTCTTTGCCTTTCTTTCAACCTTCCCTTCTTGCTGGAAACGTGCGATCATTCAACCTGTGCCGAAGAAGGGGGATCCTTCTCAACCCTCTAACTATCGTCAAATTTCTTTAACCTCCGTTCTTTCTAAAGTTTTCGAATCTATCATCAACAGGAAGATTTGGAAACATCTCAATTCTTTTAATCTTATATCTGATCGCCAGTTTAGTTTCCGTAAAGAACGTTCTACTGGTGATCTTCTTTCCCTACTTTCTGACTCTTGGTCCTCCGCTCTCCGGGATTTCGGGGACTCTTTCGCTGTGGCGCTTGACATATCGAAAGCCTTCGAAAGAGTCTGGCACAAAGCTTTGATTTCTAAACATCCCTCTTTCGGAATCTATCCTTCTCTCTGTGACCTTCTCTCTAATTTCCTTTCCTGTCGTTCTATAGCAGCTGTTGTAGACGGCCACCGCTCATCCTATAAATCTATAAATAGTGGTGTTCCTCAAGGATCTGTCCTATCCCCAACTCTTTTTCTAATTTTCAACAATGATCTTCTCTCTATTACTTCGAATCCTATACACTCTTATGCCGATGACTCCACCCTTCATTATTCCTTTCAATTTGAAAGACGTCCCTACCAACAGCAGTTGATAGATTCAAGAAGGATGGTCTTGGAGCAACTGACCTCTGATCTTTCTCGGATTTCAAATTGGGGCAGAGAAAACATGGTCGTTTTCAATGCCTCAAAAACTCAATTCCTCCATCTTTCTACTCGACACAATCTTCCACACAACTATGACATCTTCTTCAAAAACATTCAACTCAAACCTTCATCTGTTCTCAATATTCTCGGTGTTTCTTTTTCTCGTGATCTTTCTTGGAAAGATTACATTACTTCTCTCTCTAAACAAGCTTCTATGAGGTTGGGTGTTCTGAGGTGCCTTTGTAGTTTTTTTACGCCACCCCAGTTGCTTGCTCTGTATAGGGGTGTTGTTCACCCCTGTATGGAGTACGTTTCGCATATCTGTGATGGTTCCACACATACAGCTCTTCTTGAAAAGGTGGAGTCTAGGGCTTTTCGTCTTATCAACTCTCCCGCTCTGACGAACTCTCTCCAATCTCTTTCTTCCAGTCGAATTGTTGCGTCACTCTCTCTATACTATCGCTATTACAACGGACATTGCTCTTCTGAACTCTCACGTCGCATACCTCCTCCATTGAGAAGGGCTCGTGCGACACGACTTTCTAAACAGTCTCATCCTTTCTCTGTCCAACTCTCCTACCCCAGACTTAAGCGCTATACTCAGTCTTACATGTATCTACTGGTAAGTCTTAACTCCCTTTATCTGTTTTCTCAACTTCCTTTGACTTGCACATTTTTAAACTCCGTGTATCGGGTCACGTCGGCCATTAGGGACCCGATTTCGAATGCTCCCCAACTCTGGTGGATTATGGTAGGCCTTTGGCCTTTGCCCACCAGAGAGACATATATATATTATATATATATATATATATATATATATATATATATATATATATATATATATATATATATATATATATATATATATATATATATATATATATATATATATATATATATATATATATTATATATATATATATATATATATATATATATATATATATATATATATATATATATATATATATATATATATATATATAATATATAATATATATATATATATATATATATATATATATATATATATATATATATATATATATTATATATATATATATATATATATATATATATATATATATATATATATATATATATATATATATATATATATATATATATATATATATATATATATATATATATATATATATATATATATATATATATATACAGTATATGTAGGAGGGAAGTAGCTCTCCCAAGGCGATGAGATTACCCCGTTGGTTTACCCCCCTCTATATATATATATATATATATATATATATATATATATATATATATATATTATATATATATATATATATATATATATATATATATATATATATATATATATATATATATATATATATATATATATATATATATATACAGTATATGTAGGAGGGAAGTAGCTCTCCCGAGGCGATGAGATTACCCCCATTGGGTATACGGGATATTAAGGGTACTTTCCATCTCATCCTGGTGCCCAGTGGTACGCTGCTTATTGCTCTCATGTACACTTTCTTGTACACAGAGTAGGCTCTCCTTTTATACACAATAAACACAATTTCAGTCACACAACCCTTAAAAAAAAGAAGTAATTATTTATGGCGTTGTCATTGTTAGCCTCGGAAAACCCAAGAGGGGGTGATTGAAAATATAGCCCCTCATCCACCCTTTCTCCCATCACCACTTGGGAGTTGGTGGCCTCCGGTGATGGGATTGGTGCCACCAGGAATTTGCAGCAGGCTGTTCCGAATACACGGTCTGTTTTTTTCATTATTTTCTGCAACATTCGCGGTCTTCATTCCAATTTCCACTTTGTTGAGCATCACCTCTCTTCTTTTAAACCTCACCTCTTATTCTTGATCGAAACCCAGATGTTTTGAGCGTTCTGATAGCAAACGCTTTTCTGTTTCCTCCTACTGTCTCTATCCTTAATTTTCAGCCGAAGGAGGATGTTGCATATACGTGAGCAACGATGTTGTTTGTTCTCGTGCCTCTAATTCGGAGTCTTCCGGCTCTCTTAGGCTCTCTTGCCATTTTACTTACAAAGATCAATTCAAATCTTGACAAAGAAAAGGTCATGCTTGAGCTTCTTAAAATACAGTGTTGTAACTAGTCTACAACAACAGCAGTAACTACTACTAATAAATATAATAGGAGAAAAAGCAATAATAATTAGATACGTTTGCATCCTTCAGAAATGGACAGAAAGATCCTTCACATCTGCCATATTTGCTAATTATTTCTGTAAAATCGCTAACCACACCTCCTCCTCTCTCAAATAAACTCCTAAAATACTTGACAGTTTCGTCTCCTTTTATCGATCTTTCAATTCTTATCTTCAGGATCACGGTTTTGTCCTTATTCATCCTAAGACAACAACACTCATTCTATTCATTTAGTACATATATATATATATATATATATATATATATATATATATATATATATATATATATATATATATATATATATATATATATATATATATATATATATATATATATATATATATATATATATATATATATATACAATTATCTGGAATTAAAACAGTTTCCCTTATGGATAGATTTCACTGAAACTGAGCAAAATAATTCAGTTTTTATGTAAGGTTGTCATTCTAGCTGTTGATTTTCTCGTCTGTCGAACTAAGAATTTCTAAAGAAATGTTTTTTGTAAACTAGAAATGAGCAAATGGAATATTGTAAAAAAGAAATTCACTTTTGTAAAAAAAAAAAATAAAATAAAAAAAAAAATAAAATAAAATAAAATAACGTCTTCGTTTCCAAAATGTTAACGTTCCTTTAACTACTAATTTGAAATAAGAATATGAAAGATAGTTAAGAAACCTCT
>SEYY01008381.1:2500-5000 GCA_009176605.1 Armadillidium nasatum | reverse complement strand
ATAGGGTCTGGGAGTTGGACAGATAATGATTGAGACTGTGTAGAGATAGGCGTGTTATATAAGCCATTATCAGGGGATGAGGTATGCGACTGGAGAGTTTAGTTCAAAAGAGAAGTGTTCGTTGTGATACCGATAACACTGGTCTGCAACATTTTAGAGGTCTAAAGTTTATCAATGGTTCTGATATGTTTTTTCCATGCGGAATTCAATAATGTACCTCATTTTACTCTCTCAGGTCAAGTTTTTGTAGTATTTAAACTTTTAAGGGAAATAATTATGAAAGGAATTGACTGAAACATTTTTAATCCCAAATATTAGCTTTTCCGTATCCGAAAATGTACAAAATACATATGAAACTATGTGGACAATCACAATCATTGTAAAAGTAAAGAATAAGAAGACAAAGGGGAACAGTTATTGAGGAATAAATGGTTTTCACAAGGATGTTCGTGTATGTTTCTATTCTGGAATGTCTCTCTTGAGGCTCCAGTAGTAGTCCGCAAGCATGTTGACATCCCATTTGCCTTGGTACCTCTCTTCCATTACACGAATAACCTGATGGAACCGTTCTCCTTTCCTCGAAAAAGTCACCACAGCTTTCGGAAAATTTCTGTAAATGAGAGTGGAGAAAATGCAACTTTATGAACATGCGTGTACCAAGAGCCAGGAAATTCTGCAAGAGTTCTTCCACAATATGTTTATACACTAGAGTCTAGGCTTTGGTGATTGCCCAGAAAAGTTCTTCACATTTGATTTGAATGAGAGCCTGGTATCTCTCTTATTTCTTTCCATATTTTCCTTGAATGTCAGATCTTTCATAATTTCCCTGATCTGAGTCCTATCAAAAACACCTGCTCTCAATTTTGCATCGCTTATGAGTGGAATTTTTTTCTCAGGAAAGCGAAAGTTTTCAATCATATTCAGTGATTTGACAAGATTTTTCATAATTCCAAGCTTGATATGCAGCGGTGGAAGTAGAACCTTCCGTCTGTCCACTAGAGCGTGGGACACAACGTTGTGGAAACCGGGTGTCAAACATGACCTCCCTGGCCAGTCTCGTTGTACATAATGCTGATTGTCTGCTCGTCTATCCCACAGACATAGGAAGCAAATTGTCGCATTTCTTCATCACGACTGCAGTACCATTAAAATGTAATTCCAGGAGCTAATAAATTCTTTCCATGAAGTCGTGGCTCGAGCAACTACGCTGATTCTTTGGACAAACACAAATCTCGTGTTAAATCGATTAACACTGCTTGCTTAAGGGTTTAGGTGGATTTATTTCACTCTTAGGTTAATATATATTGGTGTCATTCACAGGTTGACCTCCCACGTGTTTATCAGGATCAGACGATGATCCTGTTCCCAAATTTTAAGGCTGAGATAGAATTGGAATTTCTGGTCCATGAGCTACTGGTTTAATTCAGAAGTTGCATCCGGATACTTTAGGTGTTTCTTATTTTTTCAAATTATGCCTGCAATAAACAAGAAAGTCATACAATTGCCATCAATATGTGACAAGAAAAACAAAACCGATTTTATGAATAAACATTCCATATAGCAAATATGGTAGTAGCGTTCATTTATGGAAATAACATAACCATTCCAAGGGTATACAGACATACAAGTCGATAGGAAAGTGATATAATATATATATATATATATATATATATATATATATATATATATAATATATATAATATATATATATATATATATATATATAATATATATATAGATAAGGTAAGACTGCTATTGAATGTGAAATATTTGGATTTATAAATAAAATGCCGTTTTATTAATGTTTCTTAAAATTGAGATAGATCAAAAACTAGACCTGACTGACAAAACTAGGATTCATTTCTAAAGTGAACATGCAAAAAAGATATCAGAATCGATAAGAAACCCTAAACCTCTTAAATTTTTTTTTTCAAATGCAGACCAGTGTGATATAAAGAGATTTACTCAATAGAGAAAGAGGTTTGAGAGAAAATTAGTGAGAAAAAAAAGTTGATAAGACGAAAAATCCTTGATCTATCTTTTCAAAAGGAGATATTTTAAGTGGAACCACCCCAGGTTTACGAAGTATACTCCTTACAGAGGAGAAAGACCCTATAAAAAGCAAGAAACTGGGTGGTGTTAAGAAAATTTGAAGGCTCCTCCGAACATGCAACCTTTTAGAAGCTTATTTAAAAATGTGGTCCTTAGTTAGAAGAAAGATCACAAGAAAAAGAAATGAAAAGAATATTAAGATGTTTTAGTTGTATAGAAGAACTAAGTTTTTGTGGCATTGAAAACAACCATATTTTTTATGCTCCAATCAGAAATTCAAGAAAGATCAGAGATACTTGTTCTAAGGTCACCCTCCAAACCGTTGGTTTTGACTACTTTCAAAAAGAAAGAAGTGATTTTATCCCCTCCTCTCTTTCAAGTGTTCATTGATGACCTTATTTGTGCATCAGTTCGTCGTATTCATGTCGACCATTCCACAATGCATTAA
>SEYY01008380.1:0-7500 GCA_009176605.1 Armadillidium nasatum | reverse complement strand
ATCGATCTAAAATTAAATTTTTTAAAATAATTTTACTCTCCCTTATTTTTAGACGAATAAGGAAAAAACTTTTCTGCGTACTTTTTTTAAAATTTTTATGGTCATCTTATGATATAATCACCACAATATCTTAAAAACGAAATTACAAACCAAGGAACTTCTTCAAAGCGACCATAATTTATGAAACTAGGTAATTTTTCATATTAAATCTTCTGGCGAGAAATATTTATCAATTATCTCAAAAACACCATCCACACAAGTGGATAAAGGTTAATGAATTCATAATCCATAAATTCTTTGTTTGATTTTATAATTTACATTAGGTCCTATACTACTAAATATTATAATAATAATAATAATAATAATAATAATAATAATAATAATAATAATAATAATAATAATAATAATAATAATAATAATAATAATAATAATAATAAAAATAATAATAATAATAAAATGACTGTACAGTTCTCTGAAAAGGGGGCTACTACAATGCAACCAGGACTACCATTTTGACTTCATTTCTCGAGGAATTTCATGTGGTATAGAAATTATGGTAGGAAAATTTGAAAGGATATTATTGTATTTCTTTATTTATTTTTTAAAAACTAGAATTTAACAAAAAAAAAGTAACTCATTTTTCGTGTCTTGCTTCTCGAATTTTGTATTTCAGACTAAGGATTTCAGATTATTTCTGTGTGAGACTTACGAAAGCACAAAACAGAAACATAAAAGTAATATATATATATATATATATATATATATATATATATATATATATATATATATATATATATATATATATATATATATATATATATATATATATATATATATATATATATATATATATATATATATATATATATATATATATATATTATGGTTAAATATTAATAATATATTATGAGAATTCGAGATTATAATTATCTTCATTATGGTAACATTATCATGCAAAAAATAAGGTAAGAATAAAAATTATTATCAATTAATTAAAATATTGAAATTGTAAAGATTCCTTTAAAAGTAAGTTGCAACGATACACAGTTGCAGACATGTTTGCGACTTTGCTAGGAAGAGGAAATTGTCTTGAAAAGGTGAGTCTAAGTTTTGCTCAGGCTCTCTCCCTCGGAACTCCTTACCTACGTTGATAACCCCCCTCTCCTCCCCCCTAACTTTCCTGTTTATGTTCATTGAGCTATTGAGAAAACAGGTTCCTTATAATCAGTATTGCTGTAAAATGTACAAAAGAAACATAAGTCCATGCTTTTAAATAATTTGATAACTTTAATTAATTCAATTTTGATTTTATTTTTAACATTTAATAAATTTAAATGAATTAAAAGTATTTTTCCTTGTGAGTTGAAGTAGCTTCACACAGGAAACGACGCAAAAACTTATCAAATACACGATAATGAAAGAAAATTATCCAATTGTTAGTGATTTTATTTCGTGTATGTGTGCATATATGTGTGTACTTTTTACTCTTGAAAGTTAATTAATTATATTCATTTTTAATAAAAGCATTTCAGATAATTAGAAGAAAAAGAAATACATACACGCAAACACATAGCGGAGTTACTGAAACGAAAAACAATAAACTTTTTCGCGTTTAACTTGGACGCAGATATCTTCAAGAAACCAGTTTACGAATGGCCTGAAGTATATAGAGGGTTTCAGAAACAAATGTTTTCAAAATCACCGTTTTAATAAGCCATTTGGTAATTATATAATTCAGTTCTTCCATGACAAAAAAAAAGTAAAGAATTTTTTGAAACTGTCCAGCAAAATAAAGCTAAATACCAGAAGAAAATCAAGAATTCAAGAATAATTTTATTGACATTTCAATTGGTCAGTCACAAGTGATATGACTTTTAATATGTTTTTGAAAATATTTTTTTAATGACTATTGAATAAAATTTCAAATACAAAATTTGTTTATTTTTTTTTAGGTATGATGTTGTAGAGAATATATATATATATATATATATATATATATATAGATATATATATATATATATATATATATATATATATATATATATATATATATATATATATATATATATATATATATATATATATATATATATATATATATATATATATATAATATATATATATATATATATATATATATATATATATATATATATATATATATATATATATATATATATAATATATATATATATATATATATATATATATATATATATATATATATATATATATATATATATATATATATATATATATATATATATATATATTATATATATATATATATATATATATATATATATATAATATATATATATATATATATATATATATATATATATATATATATATATTATATATATATATATATATATATATATATATATATATATATATATATATATAATATATATATATTATATATATATATATAATATATACTATATATATATATATATATATATATATATATATATATATATATATATATTATATATATATATTTCCACAAACTCAAACCATCTTTTTCAATATCTTCTCTTTGAGATTTATATACTCTCACCTTCTAATAGGTATTCTCCCAAAGTAGTTCTCAGCATTTTAATCTATCGGCCTCTATTTCATTTAAAAATAAGTTTCACTTCTATACGGCCTTTTATTCTTTTCTTTCACACTGTATCTTTTCTTGTCTTCACAACAAATTTTTCTTCACTCTTTATTTCCTCTAAATTCTCACAGACATTCTACATTTATTCTAAATTATAACATCCTTTTCCTTGTTCTCTGCATCCATTCAGCTCTTTAGTTCAGTCACGGGAGTCTCTGATCCATTTTCAGGAAGACCTCAGCTTTTGACCTTATGTTATTTATTATATTTACTTCTCTATCTTATGAGATAATATTTATTCTTAGCGTAATATTAATGAATATGGAAGTAAATTCTCTCAATATTTAAGGATTAAAGCTTGATATAAACGATTATGAATTGCGAAACTGGAAAACTCATAAACCTGTATATATACAATATACATATATATATATATATATATATATATATATATATATATATATATATATATATATAATATATAATATATATTATATATATATATATATATATATTATAGAGAGAGAGAGAGAGGAGAGAGAGAGAGAGAGAGAGAGAGAGAGAGAGAGAGAGAGAGAGAGAGAGAGAGAGAGAGAGAGAGAGAGAGAGAGAGAGAGAGAGAGAGAGAGAGAGAGAGAGAGAGAGAGAGAGAGAGAGAGAGTAAATGTTTCACTGCTCATTGTCTGATACTTTTTCGAGGAGCGACATAATAATAATAATAATAATAATAATAATAATAATAATAATAATAATAATATAATAATAATAATAATAATAATAATAATAATAATAATAATAATAATAATAATAATAATAATAATAATAATAATAATAATAATAATAATAATAATAATAAAATCCAACCCAAGCCTAACGCAATTCCCTACGTGAGCCCAGACGGAAGCTTTAAACAGAAGTAGATTAAATATAATACTGCTATGAAAAACAGAAGAAGAAAGAGTTCCACACAACTAAGGTGGATGGAAAAACGAATATTCCACTACAAGATAAGACTAGTGTTTGCAAAACTCACACAAGGTTCAAGTTTAATTAAGGCAACCCTTGTGCTGTAAGAACAGCACAAGGGGTGCCTTGATAGGTTGAGAGAAGTCAGTCACTTCGAACAAGTTTCATTGTAATACCTAAAGTAAAGAGATAGTACACCAACGTCACGTCTCAAAGAAACAGGGCCAACATCTTTGTGGCCACCTTAGCAACTGTTTTAATATCAATTTTTTTAAAGCAATTTGTTTTATATATTCAGACCTAAAAAATGTATCTTTTTTTTCAGTTGAGATGGCAGAGCTGTCGAAAGTGATAGGTTTTTAAAGAATTGAATTTCACTACGTTGCGGAAACTCCACCAGGAAATCACATAGAAATCAACAAAAATGGAATCTGAAAGGTGAAGACGAGAACAAACTTTGGAAACAAACGAGGGAGCATTTTTGAAAGAAGTAGAAGAATGGAGAGTTGAGTCCTCAGAATAAAAATGAACGGAGTTAGAATAGCAGCTGAAAACATCTTTAATAAATGAAAGAATAAAGTTAGAGACAAGTAAAATTTGAGATCACCACGATTAATTAATAAGGAAAGAAGAAGTCCTCCCATAAACAAGTGCTCATATGGAACGAATTTAGAGAAAACTAGATATAAATGAGCAGAGAGAAAGAAGAAACTCAATGGAAGAAAAATTAGAAAGAAGTGACACATGCCATGCACAGTCGAACTCCTTGGAAATATCAAGCTCCACTACACTAGATTTATGATAATCACTAAGACCTTAGATTAGTAAGATAGGAAAGTACGTCATAAGTAGACCTACAGCTTCGAAAGCTATAATAGTAATTTGAAAGAACGGTTTTAGGGAATTGGTTCCATTTGAGTCATTTCGGTACCGCAAGAAGGTTGGACTTGAGGTCGTAATTCTTTGATTTCCCATAAAATGATTATTGCTTCCGTGTGAGGGATCCCTCAGAGTGTGAAGAATGCATTACCGAGGTGATTCTCTTTGGCATGGAGGCTTACATTCAATTTTTTTCCCTTCTAGTAAACATAACAAACCTTGGTTTAACTCTGCTTGTTCTCGCGCTGTCTGCAGCAGGTATGTTGCCTTCAAAGATTACCATCGTCTTCAAACTCCAGAAACTCACGCAACTTATATTTCATCACAGAAACGGGCAAAATCTATCCTTCGTAACACTAAAAACTCTTTTCTCCGTAGAAAATGCAATAATCTTTTCTGGTTCCTCTTCTTCAAGTTCTTTCTAGGAATTTTCAAAAAATATCAACTTTAACTTTGCTTCTTTCTCTTTCAAGCTTTTAAAATCCGTCGGCACAACTGCTGTTTTATCTTCTTCTAAAGCTGAAATCTTCGGTCAAATTTTTGCCTCTAATTCAACTTTAGACGATTCAGGAGCAATACTATCTCCTTCAAATGCTTCAACTTATTGATGCCTAAAATGAGATTTCTTCTAAAGATGTCATTTCTACTCTCTGAGCTTAATAATAAGAAGGCGTATGGTCCCTATGATATTTTTCCTGCTGTTCTCAAAACTTGTGCTTCCGAGCTTGTAAATTGCCTTGGTAAACTATTTAGTCTCTGTCTTTCTATTTCAACCTTCCCTTCTTGTTGGAAACGTGAGCTCATTCAGCCTGTGCTGAAGAAGGGGGACCCCTCAACCCTATAACTATTGCCCTAAAGTTATCGAACCTATCCTTAACAGGAAGATTTGGAAACATCTCAACTCTTCTATCTTATCTCTGGTCGCCAGTATGGCTTTCGTAAGAAACGCTCTACTGGTGGTCTTCTTTTTTCTTCTCTCTGACTCTTCGTCTTCCGCTCTTCGGCATTTTTAGGTGAATCCTTTGTTGTTGCGATAGACATATCGAAAGCCTTCGATAAGAGTCTGGACACAAAGCTTTGATTTCTAAATTTCCCTCTTTCGGTATCTATCCTTCTCTCAGTGATCTTCTCTCTAATTTCCTTCCGGTCGTTCTAGTAGCTGTTTAGACGGCCAACGTTTTCCTCAGGTTCTTAAATGCTAATAAGGGCTGCAGTACCAGGCCAGAGAAAAGTGGTATCAATAAAGATCCTGTTTCTCTGTATCTTCTTCAGTTTCCTCGGTCGTCACTTTTTTAGCATTTCCTTTTTCCATTCCTAAATCTATATAACTTATCTCTGCCAGTTCACACGAGCCGCCACTGCTGCTTTCCATTAAGTACCTTCTCTCTATTACCTCATCTCCTGTCCACTCGTATGCTGATGACTTCCACCCTTCATTAATCCTTCCAGTTTGAAAAACGTCCCTCCCAACTGCACTTGATAGATTCCAGAAGGGTAGCCTTGGATTAACATACCTATGATCTTTCACGAATTTTAAATTGGGACGAGAAAACATGGTTGTTTTTAATGCCTCAAAAACTCAGTTCTTCCATCTCTCCACTCGACACAATCTTCCACACAACTATGATGTCTTCTTCGAAAGAACACAACTCAAACCTTCGTCTTTTCTTAATATTCATGGCGTATCTTTTTCTCGTGATCTTTCTTGGAAAGATCACATTACTTCTCTTTCTAAGCAAACTTCTAAGAGGTTGGGAGTTCTGAGGTGCCTTCAGAATTACTTCACTCTACCACAAATGCTTGTTCTCTATAGGGGTGTTGTTCACCCTTGTATGGAGTGGTTCCACAAATTCATCTGGGGTGGTTCCACTCATAAAGCCCTCCTTGAGAAGAGGGAGTCTAGAGCTTTTCGTCTCACCAACTTTCCTACTCTTATTAACTCTCTTCAATCTCTTTCTGCCCTTCGAATTGTTGCGTCACTTGCACTTTACTCTCGCTATTACAAGAGACGCTTCTCTTCTTAACTCTCTCGTCGCATACCTCCTTCAATGAGAAAAGCTCGTGAGACAAGCCATTTTAAAAGTCTCATCCTTTCTCTGTCCAACTCTCCAAATATATTTATAAAAGAAAACACATTGAAGACAACGGTATCCTAAAAAAAATAAAATAAAAAATAAAATAAAAAATAAAATAAAATAAAATAAAAAAAAAAAATTCAAATGAATTATTATATTATCAATACTTATATGATGATCTATTATTACATTATAGTTTTATGTTTTAAAACACATTATATTATCTCACTACAAATTATATATATATAATTTTAAAAAAAATGAATTATTTATTAAATTAAAAGAAATTAAAGTCCTTTATCTTCCTTAAGGACATTAATCTTTTAGGAGTTTCTTTTTCTGTCGAATTATTTGATAAGATAAATAATGAGTCTCATTTTATTAAGTAAAACATTAAGAATGATTACAACTCTCTAATTTCTTCGCTCTAAGCTCAGTTTTAAATGATGCTTTGAAGGGTAAACAATTTAGAAACAATTTTTTAAACAGATAAAGAATATAATACTATATATATATAGTATATATATATTATATTATATATATATATATATATATTATATATATATATATATATATATATATATATATATATATATATATATATATATATATATATATATATATATATATATATATATATATATATATATATATATATATATATATATTATATATATATATATATATATTTATATATATATATATATATATATATATATATATATATATAAAAGAAATAAATGCTACTTCCTTTCTTTTAACAAACATTTTGAAAAATATTTTCTTTTAAAAATTATACATATATACAAGAACATTAAGGATAAATTTCTAATTTCATGCTTGCTATCCTGTAGCAATTAACTGTAGTTTTCATATTTCTAATTGTATTGAATGGAACTGAAAAAAACGTGTCATTTTTTTGGCTCAATAAACAAGCTTCCTTCAACTATCTAACGGATAAAATATTCC
>SEYY01008379.1:12500-21698 GCA_009176605.1 Armadillidium nasatum | reverse complement strand
GTGGGTACCTTCACATATTGGTATCACTCCTAATGAAATAGTTGATAAAGCAGCGCATCTCGCTCACACTCTTGTTTCTCTCACTATCACCTCACTTGAAATCAGAGAAACAGGTGGTATTCTCAACAAGGTTTATAGGGCTCTATGGGATCAGGAACTTCAACCTTTCCTGTTTACCTCTCACTTGGGCCAATTCAGGGTGGATTCTTCTGCTCATCCACATACATATATCAGCCATAACCGGAGACTAGATACTGCCTTCACTAGATTGCGAATCGGTCATACGAGATTGAACTCTCACCTCTGCAGATTGGGCATCACCAGACAGCCTTTCTGTCCTTGGTGTCCCACTATCGTTGAGGACATCCCACACTTCCTTCTCCACTGTCCAAAATATCTAATAGCTAGATCCCTCCTTCTTCAAAGCTTGTATCCTCTAGGACATTCAGTACTTACCCTCCCCATACTACTTGATGCAACAAACACACCTCTGCAGTATGTGAATGCAGTTATTGATGCTACTTGCCAATTCCTCCTCCACACTGGTGAACTTCACAGAATCTGATCCTTGTCTTCTGATAGAAAAGGACCATGGGCAAGGGATAGAACTTCCAGATGCTCATCAAACTTCAAGTAAACTTCAAGTAAGTAAACTAATAGTAGGTCTGTATCTTATATAGTTGGCCACACAGGCCTATATATAATAAGTTAGGAAGAGTTCAATTTGTTGACTAATCTTTACAATGGGGTTGACAATCAATTTTTGGCGTAGAGATAGTGCTTATGTGTTTAAATAGATTGCATACTACAATCAATGAAATTAAAAGTTCAGTTTCTTATATAAATAATTCAAATGTGTTTAAAAAGTTTGTCAAAAATTAGGCCCAGAAATTGTTCCCAAGGTCAATTTTTACCAAAAAAAATATAGGTTTTGATGAAGGTCTTTACCTAGCTTAGTCATAAGAACATGAGAGTATAAGAAAATAAGACAATTAGAAGCCACAGGGACCTATCAAGACTGTCTCAGTCAATCTTACTATACCTTCATCATTCATATATTGACTGTTTAGAAAGGTTGGATAAATATGTCAATCCAACCTTTTCTCAAAGATTGAAAGAGGTACTATCAGGAGTTACCTGTGGTAAACTATTCATAAAATCAACTACTCTGTTGCTGAAAAAATACTTTTTACATCCACAGGGTAGCTTTCTTCTTTATCTTTTTATTTTGACCCCTGGTGTGTCCACTGTATTCTTAATAAAAAAAAAATTACCTACTGTGATATTTATTGTATAAAATTGGTCTATTGCAGTTCATTAGGTTTTAATTTATTCCACTATATATATATATATATATATATATATATATATATATATATATATATATATATATATATATATATATATATATATATATATATATATATATATATATATATATATATATATATATATATATATATATATATATATACACAATTGTAGCGTTCAGAGAAGTGGGTTTTTTCCTACGAGACCAGGCTACTGAAACTAAAAATCATACTTATGCATTGCAAGTTTGACTGAAACTATGCATAGGGATTTGAAATTAAAGAACATAGCCTTTGAGTTTCTATTATGACAAGGTTGCGAGAGCATTGATTTTCCAAAAAAAATTTCAAAATATATATATATATATATATATATATATATATATATATATATATATATATATATATATATATATATATATATATATATATATATATATATATATATATATATATATATATATATATATATATATATATATATATATATATATATATATATATATATATATATATATATATATATATATATATATATATATATATATATATAACATTAACAGGCTTTTTTGTTGGCAATTAGGCTAGGTTAGGTCTATTTGCTCACCTTTAGGTATAGTTTTACCCTTTTAGTCCAGGTTAGGTTGTCAAACTAGTTTTTTAGATCTAATAAACTAGTAAGATAACCTAACCTGAACTTAAAGGGTAAAACTAAACCTAACAGCAAGCGGCTTAGGTGGAGATTGTTTCTGAGTTTCGATATTTTTTATATCGATATTTTTTTATGTCGATATTTTATTTTAATCAATATTTTTATACCTATAATTAGCCCTAGGCTACTATGTCGTGCAAACGTTCTTGTGTACGTTAGGTCTCTTTTACTGCAAATTCTTATGTAGGTTAGGCCTCTTTTTACGGCAACTTCGGTAGTTCAGGTTATGATAAGTCGAATTAGGTTATGCTAGAAAAGTAAGTAATAATAATTGTGTGTATGTCTAGTAATAGTACCTCTGGCAACTCTCTTGTTTACGATAGGCTTCTCCGATATTTTTTAACAATCGAAACTCAGAAACAATCTCCACCTTTACCACAGCAAGCATATTGACCTAACCTAGCAAAAAAAATCCACTGTTCGTAAACTACATTTAACTGTTAATAGAAAGGCCTAACCTACCAAAAAAAACGATATTATATAACACATTTTTTCCCTTCAAAATAGCTATTAATTTTTTTTGAAATTTCCATACCTACGCTCATGTTGCAAACTTGTAGTGTTCCTACACTAAGTTCCAATTAAACTCCCAACATGTAGTTATGTAGTTTCAGTTTAACTCACAACTTGTAGTATGTTGTTAGTTTTCGCAACCTGGTCTTGTGCGAAAAAATCCACTACTGTGAATGCTTGACTTACCATATATATATATATATATATATATATATATATATATATATATATATATATATATATATATATATATATATATATATATATATATATATATATATATATATATATATATATATATATATATATAATATAAATTTTCTCTTTGCCGTTTTGCTTTTTTTTTTTTTTTTTTTTTTTTTTTTTACAAAACTGTGTGAATATCATGCAGCAATAAACTAAAAGTAGTATACATAGTACTTTATGTAACTTGCAAAACTGTTGCAAGTATATTGGCACCTTGTTTGGAAAGATAAAGCATATGAAATATATAATCTAAAAGACCATATTGTTCTAGTTGCAAATAGTGAATCTTTTTTAATATATAAAATACGAGTGATTTTTTTTATTTAAGATAACTAACATTATTTAGAGAGGTGTATGAAATTATTTTATATTCAAGTAATATTGGAATAAAATAATTTATTCTATTTTTTTCTCAATTTTTCCCAGTTTTTCTGGTATTATTGACAACCTTTTTCCCAATCTTTCCAAACATTTTACCTTAGGAAAACTAAAGTGGTAAGAGCTACCCTTGCCAACCCTGCAGGGAAGTCTTTTAAACTTCAGAAATATGTAAATTTAAATTTTATGAAATGCAATTATTTTTTTTTGATTTTCGCTATTTATCTTTTTACATTACAGAAAAGTGTTTAAAATTTAAAAGGTTAGAATTGTATTTATTTCTAAATTGTTGTAGATAAACTTTTAGAAACATCCTGTTCCTCACAAAGGAAAAATTCTCTATGAATAAAAAAAACTGATAGCAAATAAACCATTTATTATATCAAACTTTTTAGGTGAAAAGGTTATAGGTGTGTTAATTTTATCTTTCAGTTTGCTTCTTTTAAAAAATAATCATCTCTAGGACTAGATTCTAATTACTTCTCTTATTTCATTAATTTTGAATGCCCGTACAACCTTTATAACTCTTTAGTTCAATCTTAGTAGTTCTTCCTTTTTCCTCCAATTTCACTTCCCATGGAAGCATAAGACAGATTTTACTATTTCAAAAGAAACTATATATATATATATATATATATATATATATATATATATATATATATATATATATATATATATATATATATATATATATATATATATATATATATATATATATATATATATATATATATATATATATATATATATATATATATATATATATATATATATATATGTGTGTGTGTGTGTGTGTGTTTTAAATTTATGAATGCCCAGTGTATTGAGTGAATGGAAAGTATAAACATAAACTTACAAAAATAAAAGACTGAATTTTTCTTGATTAGTTATGTTTGTGAATTTATTTATTTTTTTTCTTTTTAGTCTGAATTTGGCATTGCTGCTATGAAATTATCAAACCTCGCCTGTGCCTCACATTTTGCTATATGCATTGAATCAATTGAAAATTTGATGTTGATTTCCAATGATGAGGATCATGTTGATGTTGGCAGTATTTACAAGAATGTTAGACAGTCATCGTTACTTCTGGATTATGCATATATATTTAATGCTCCTAGAAAGCTGGTAAGACTCAAGCCAATCTTCATTCATATTATAGTTAAATCCTTCATTCAAGTAACCTACATGAAAATCTTACACTTTTTACTATTAAAATTCATTTCATACTTACCTGTCTATCCAAGAAGTCTATCTAGATTACTTTGAACCTATTACATCCATCACTATTCTTTACAGAAATAGCCACTTTGGTTATCATCTGCAAACTTATAAACAATACATCTAAGTTCTTAATCCAAATCCTTTATATATATTAGGAACATTAGAAATCCAAATACAGAACCCTGTGAAACACCACACTTCACCATTTCCCATGATGATTTATAGCAATTTAGCAGTACATACTGTCTTCTATTCTTCAACCACTCTTTATTCCAACCATGCAATACTATACTACATTGTGACAACTCAAGCATCAATCTTATATTGGGTACCTTATCAAAGGCTGTGCTGATGGAAATCAAAATATTTAACATCAACTGGATCACTCCTGTCATGAAATCAGTAATGTATTCCATAAAATTTGAAACTTTTGTCTGACACGATTCATTCTTTATAAAACCATGTTTGGGATCATTGAGTATTTTGTTATAATCTAAATATTTCTCTTAACAACTTTTCCAAAACTTTTATGATCATAGATGTTAACTTAACTAGCTAATAATTTCCCAAATCTTGCTAACTACTTTTATAAATAGCCACAATGTATGTTATTTTCCATGCCTTTGCATTACTACTACTACACTCCTTTAGAATTCTTCCATATACACCATTGGGACCCACAGTTTTACTTGTATCAGTATGATTCAGCAAAGATTCAGTTTCTTTTGCCTCCGTTTCACATTCTGTAACTCTGTTTACTACATTCATACCAGAAATATTAGGTTCTAAATTATCTAATCTTTCTTTAATAAACATTGATGCAAAATAAAACATTTGGGAAATGTTAACCAATTCTTTATCTGAGAATACAAAATATATTTATTGTACTATTTTTACTTTGGAATTTATTAAAGCTAAAAAAAATTTTTTTTCAGTTCCTTATTACTATTCCTCTCTAAACTAATTTTTGCCATTCTTTTTTCATTTAACTGACTGGATATATATATATATATATATATATATATATATATATATATATATATATATATATATATATATATATATATATATATATATATATATATATATATATATATATATATATATATATATATATATATATATATATATATATATATATATATATATATATATATAAACTAGAATAGTAAGCTGTGTAAATGTTTGAAAAAAATTATCATATTTCAGGAAATAGTGAATACTTGAAAGTGGTGTGATGAGGGGAATGTTTTTGGTACTGTGAAAATTCAAAAAAAAAGGAACTTTTCAAACAGGATCTCTCAACCATTTTAATAGTTACTGAGTAAGTATTCCGAAATTAATACAATGTATGGTGAAGTTTTCAAAATTAATTACATTTATTTCTTAAGGTAATTTTAAAAGACTTTTAAGAATATTTGTGATTTTGGACCGACCGGGACCCCTGCCCCGGCTAAAAATCAGGGTAAACCGGGGTTTGCCTGCTGGGGTTAAAATGGCAAATTATACTTATTAATGGTAGATTAAATCAAACAAAATATAACAAAATTAAGATTTTTTTTCTTGTTTCAATATTTTCTTTTTCTTTTCTGTTTCTTTTGACCACTCCTTTTCTGCTAGTGAATGTTCATCTTCGTATTTTGATTTTAGATGCCCCCATAAAGATTTGTTTGAAAATTTTTTAATTGGGGTACCCGGAGGTCCTCTTCTAATTTCCTGGCTGCAGATGTTACATTTAGCTATTTCGAGCCTACCCTGAAACATTTTGAAGTACTCCCATACTGCTGAAGCTGATAGGTACTGAAAGCATAAACAAAATAATTATTTTGAAATAATGTGGCTAAATGAGACAAGTTTGATACATAGCAATAAAATAGCAATGTTATGTATATATACAGGTTATATTGATAATTTTATATCTTACATTTTTTTAACTTTAACTTAGGGTCTTACCTAGGTAAACCTGTTGAATCACTATTATGAATCAGAAAAAAAAATTTTTTTTTTTTTTTTTTTTTTTTTTTTTTTTTTTTTTTATCAAAATCTGTAATTTTCTGAAATTTTTTCTGAGAAAATGCATATAATCATTAATTTAAGTGAATGTTGATTATTCAACTCCTTCCTTATAATTAAATAAATCTCAATTAAATTTAAATCTAATTTTGTTAACCTAAATTTCAGTGTCTTTGACCTCTTTACAAGTTTTAGGCAACCCCGGCCATAGGGGTTGAGGAGATCAAAGGGATAAAAATCCCAGGGTCTGATGGTTGAACTCCCCCAAACTAAAGGAATAGATGTAGAATCGTACAGTGGATATACTCTTGTAGGATGTGTAAACATTGCAACTGTTTTCGATATTGTTAAGTTAGATAAAAGGTAAAAATATGATTGGAGCTTGACTTCATAGCCGATACTCTGATTGGATGGATTTCGATAAAAGTTTTTTGAGAATTTTGGTAATAGTTATTCCCAGAATGGAAAAGTAATGTTTTTATAACAATGCCACTAGATAACATACTTGTGTGCGAGTGGTTTACAGTAGGTGTGAAAAGTTTGTAATTTTTTTTTTTTTTTTTTCAAATTTGCATTCTTTCCTTGTAATTTTTGGAAAATGGAGTTTTGATTGTGTATTTTAAGTTATCAGTTGTACATTAATTATTCATTAGAGTATAGGTATGAAAATTAGTGTTAAGTATAAGAAATTTGTTTATGAATTCATAAACAAATTACATTCCTTTGGAATTTAGTTATTTATTTTTATTTACAATTTAATGATTGTAAATAAAAATAAATAACTAAATTTAATATTGATCTGTTCCTTAAAAATGTAAATGGTTTACTTTTTTCAGAAAACTCTTCTCTTTTTGCTATTGGAAAATTGGGTAACAAGTATAGGAATAAAAGAAACTGAGGAAGACACTGACCCAAGAAAAAGGAACGAAACCCTTCAGTGTGAAGAACCACCTAAACTTTATAATTATACTTGTTTTTATTATTTTTATTATTATTATTATTATTACATGTTTCCGCCAGTTTTTAGTGTAATAAATATATATATATTTAGTAAGGTTTTATCTCTGTGAACATTTGTTATAATAATTGCAGTTCAGCAGTTTGAAATATTCATTTATTTGATTCATTATATTACAGAAAGTTTGTAATATTTTATTTATTTATTTTTTTTTTTTTATCTAATTCCCACTTTTCTTTTAAGTTTTGGAAATTAGAGTTCTGATAAGTTATCATTTATTAATTATTAATAGTTAACGGATTCATTTTGCATTTCTCTTTTATATTATTTCGCAAGTTAAAAAAAAAAAAAAAATAACCAAATTTAAACTCCCAACTGGAAAGTTGTTTTTTTCCAACTCTTCAATTTAAAAGAAACTGGAAATAATTGTAACAAAAGGAACAAGTAGGATAAATGTACATTTTATTGTAGAGTTAATTATTGGCTATAATTTTGGATTGCATTCCATTTTAGGGTTTATTGAAAGCTTTAACACTAGTTCTTCTTGTAGAGTGTAGGTTATGCAAAGCTAAAAATAATAAAATACACTAAAGAATGTGGTTATTTACTTCTCAATTATGAAATTGTAATGATCTCGTATTAAATATTGTTGCAGCAATTGGTGTTAAGAGTAAATGTCTTTAATGACATCCAGTTTTGATATTTGTTTTGATATGCATACTTTTTTTGGAAGGAGTGTGTTATTTTGATTTATCTAAAATTTTGTACAGTTCATATACCATTATGAATATTTCTCATTATACTTAAAAGTAGTTAATATCATCACCATATACAGGGAAGATCGTAGTATGTGGGACCCAATTTAACAGTGGACAGGCGATATCCACACAGTGAAAAAGTCCGTATGTTACAAGCCATAGTTTGAGACAGGATTTTAAAGTTAATGTTAACATGTTGATTGCTTTAATTTTTTATATATTAAGTTGGATTTAGGGTCATGCCCATACAGTGTTGGTTTTATGGCAATAGATACCATAGTGTATTATAAAACTGTAGATAGTAATGTGAAAGGAAGTGAAAATACTACCGAAATAATAATAAAAATGATGAAAATCATTTTCACAATGTAATATTGTTTATTTTTTTAAATAGTTTCTTTTCATTTCTTTTCTTATTACTGTCTAGTGTTTTATAATTTAATATTGTATCTACAATCATAAATCCAACTTGATTGATACATAAAAAACTAAAGTAATAAACATGTTAATTTTAACACCCTGTATCTCACAAAGTATCGCCTGTATGGCATATGCTTTTATAAATTTTTTCCATTGTGTAGATGACACTTATCCACTGTCCGAGTGTGTTATATATGTTATAATGCTCCCTGTATATAAAGAGTCTTAAATGAATTGGATTTATTAGTTAATCTTTGCGATATGTATGAGATTTGAAATAAAGCATCGTCAGTCAAAGTAAATTTGTAATAATATAAAAAGTAAGAGTTCATTTTCCAAAGAATATAACTGTTAGACATGAATATTTCAACATGCGAAAAATGTACAGACACAATTTTATTGAAAATATGTAAATGGCACAGAAAATCATTGTTTTTTGAAACCATTGATATATTATTAAATGCTAGAGAAGAAATATAATTGTAAACCATTGTGATTGTCATGTACTTGGACCGTTAGAAATGTTAAACTTCAAAATTGGTGTTTATGTTAATTTTTACTAGGTTCGAGTGAAAATCAATTCCCATAGTTTGCTCCAATACGTAATTCATTTGTTTCAGGCACAGATTTTATATTCTTAATGTAAAGTTATGCAAACAAATTACTTTG
>SEYY01008379.1:0-7500 GCA_009176605.1 Armadillidium nasatum | reverse complement strand
TCTAAACGAGCCTCTTCATTTGGAGCTGGAAATTCTATCTTACGATCAATTCTTCCTGGTCGTAAAAGGGCAGGGTCAAGAATGTCAATACGGTTGGTTGCCATGATAACCTAATTAATAATAAATGCAAAGCATTTAAAATAAAATTTGATATATATATATATATATATATATATATATATATATTATATATATATATATATATATATATATATATATATATATATATATATATATATATATATAATATATATAATATATATATATATATATATACCTTTTTTTTTTTTTTACCTTCTCACCCCCTGACCACCCCATGTTGAGGCGGCCACACTTCGCTAATGAAGCTTCCTGCCGCAGTCGGTCTCGTCCAGAGATCCTTCAAAGAAGTGATGCCCCAGAAGATTTTGGGGCGAGAGTTGGAAGGACAGCGTAATAGAAAGTGTTTATATATATATATATATATATATATATATATATATATATATATATATATATATATATATATATATATATATATATATATATATATATATATATATATATATATATATATATATATATATATAATATATATATATATATATATATATATATATATATATATATATATATATATAATATATATATATATATATATATATATATATATATATAACTCACCATACTCCTGTAGGTGCGAGCACCTGTCAGCAGGATCTTTCGAGGAAGATCCTAGAGTTTCTTGGGCCCTACGGCGGTTACCGCTGGCTGGGCCAGGCCTATCGCGGATGCCGGGGAGTTTTCCCATCAGTGGCAAGAGCACTCCACTGATGTACTCATTTAACGATTGAGTCATTCGAAGCAAAGCGCAAGGAGAAACCGCTCACATTTCCCGCTCCGGCCAGGCCTCGAACCCTGGACCTCTCGTTTGCTATCACGAGTGCTCGATCGACTGAGCTACGGAGCCGCTATATATTATATATATATATATATAATATTAATATATTATATATATATATATATATATATATATATATATATAATATATATATATATATATATATATAATATATATATATATATCTATATATATATATATATCTCCTAATTTCGATGTTTTATGGCTTAAAATCTGTCTTCCTACTACTACAATTATCTTGTGCTTCTGCTACTGCTCCCCTAATGGAACAGATTTTCCAGTCTTTTTTCAATATCTTACTACTACTCACGAGACTGTCACTTCTTCTCATCCAAATGCTGAGGTCCTCTATTTAGGGGATTTCAACGTACACCACACTGAGTGGTTGGGTTCCTCTCATACTGATACAGGTGGGAGGGAGGCCAATTCATTCGGCATTCTTAACGATCTGGAGCAGTTGATTAGGGAACCCACACACATTCCAGATCGTCCTAACCAATTCTTGAATACACTTGATTTATGCTTCACCACTACTCCTAGTTATAAATACACCATTTTCCCTCCTATTGGTAACTCTGACCATAATCTTATAGCTCTTAGTTATAATGCTTTCTCTCCAACAGCTCCACCATGCCCTAAACGTACTTTCTGGCACTTTAATCGAGCTAATTGGGGGGCAATGCGCCGCTTCTTTGCTAACTATCATTGGAATGAATCTTGCTTTGTCTCGGGGGACGCTTCTGTCTCTGCTGAAAAGGTAGGGGCAGTAATCCTTGAAGGGATGGGCAGATTCATTCCATCTTCAACTAAATCTTTTTCTCCTCAAAATCCATGGTTCGATGGCAATTGTTCTCTTGCCCTCCGGGAGAGAGACAATGCTTATCGAGAATGGAAAAACTCTCCTTCTCCTATCACTCTTGCCAATTTTCATTCAGCCCGGAATCGTTGCAGGGATGTTCTTCGACGGACTAAGCGTACTTTCATTAAAAGGAAGTGCGCTGACCTCCATGGCTCTCCTACTGATAAAAATTTCTGGCCTCTTGTCAAAAATATCTCTAACAACTTCTGTAAATCTGCCTTTCCTCCTCTTATTCGCTCTGATGGTTCTGTAGCTAATACTCCTTCTGAAAAGGCTAATCTCTTCGGCCTCCTTTTTTCATCTAATTCCACCCTGCTCGATTGTGGCATCCCTCCTCCTACTCCTTCTCCTCTCAGGTGTCCCATGCCTCTACCTATAATTACTCATGATCGGGTGCATGGGATCCTGAAATCTATGAACGTCAGGAAGGCCAGTGGCCCGGATGGCATTCCCCCTCGTGTTCTGAGGGAGTGTGCTTCCGAGTTGGCCCCTGTCCTCGTTCAGCTCTACTCTCTATGCCTTAATACTAATACTTTTCCTCTATGCTGGAAGCGTGCGTTGGTTCAGCCGATCCCGAAAAAAGGTAGCCGTTCTGACCCTTCTAACTATCGACCTATAGCTCTCACTTGTGTTCTATCTAAAATTTTTGAAACTCTCCTCAACTCTCATTTCCTGGATCATTTGGAGTCTCATTCTCTTCTCTCTGATCACCAGTATGGCTTTCGTCGCTCGAGGTCAACTGGTGACATACTTTCCTATCTTACTGATCTATGGTCTTCTGCCCTTAGGGACTTCGGGGAGTCTTGTGTGGTGGCGCTTGACATATCCAAGGCTTTCGACCGGGTATGGCATGCGTCACTGCTCTCTAAGCTCCCTTCCTTTGGGTTTCCTCCTTCTCTTTGCTTACTCTTGTCTAGTTTTCTCTCAGATCGTTCCATTTCGGCAGTTGTAGATGGAGCGACCTCTTCCTCCTTTTCTGTCAACTGTGGTGTTCCTCAGGGTTCTGTTTTATCTCCAACCTTATTCTTCTTACTTTTCATTAACGATCTTCTCCACTGCACTTCTAACTCTGTTCACTCTTATGCTGATGATTCAACTCTACATTCTTCTACTCATTTCAAATCTGCTCCCTCTTTGCTTCTAGACTTGCTTCTCGTCTTCAACTTTCCGATTCTATTCTTGCCGATCTGGATGGAATTTCCCGGTGGGGACATAGCAACCTTGTGAAATTCAACTCTTTAAAAACTCAACTTCTTTACATCTCCCTCTCAAAAACACCTCCTAACTCTCCTATCCTCTTCGATGGCTCTCCCGTCTCACCTGTAAATAACTAACATTCTTGGTCTAAACATAAACAACAAACTGTCTTGGAAACCACATATCACAATGGTTGCTAAAGCTGCCTCTAAGAAGCTGGGAGTTCTGTTCAGGTTGCGAGAGTTTTTTTCTTCTGAGCAGTTACTCCAGATATATAAGGGTCTTATTCGCCCTTGTATGGAGTACTGTTCTCACATTTAGGGGGGGCTCTGGCTCCTCCTCTCTTCTGGATAGGGTTGAGTCAAAAGCTATGAGATTAATAAACTGTCCCCTACTTTCAAACTCTCTTGACCCTCTGTCCCTGCGACGTGACGTTGGCGCGCTATCTCTTTTCTACAGGTACTACAATGGCAGGTGCTCGAGGGAATTGGCCTCTCGCATTCCTCCACCGTTGCGTCGTCCTCGTTGCACGAGGGGTGCCCTGCTTTCGCACCAATTTTGTGTGGACGTAGGGAATCCCAGGCTAGCCCGTTGTGGTACCTCCTTCTTTCCAGCCACCTCTATTCTATGGAATTCTCTACCATCTTCTATTTTTCCAACTGTATTTAATCTTCCACTCTTCAAGTCTTCCGTCTGCGCCCACCTGAGGGCTGTGCGTTAGGTGTGTGTGTTTGTGTGAGTTTTGTCCTTGTGTGTGTGCCCCCTCCTTGAAAAGGGCTCTGCCCGTGAGTGGAAAATATATAATATATATATATATATATATATATATATATATATATATATATATATATATATATATATATATATATATATATATATATATATATATATATATATATATATATATATATATATATATATATATATATATATATATATATATATATATATATATATATAGCCCTACCTAATTTTCATATGAAAATATATTGAAATGATCTAAAGATCCCTACAGCAATTTCACAAATAATTGTTCAGTGAATAAATGTAATGACTTCTTTTTTATACACACTATAATACCTGTTCCAGGAGGGCCATAAAGAAGGACACCTTTTGGTTGCGCAATACCAAGTGCATCAAATAATTCAGGATGTTTTACGGGCAATTCAATAACCTCTTTTATTTCTTTAATCTGTTTGTCTAAGCCTCCAACCATTTCATATGTTGAATCTGGAACTTTTTCTACCATCATTAAACTTACTAATGGATCAACCTATAAAAATAAATAAAGGTAACTGTAATTAGATGAGGATAAAAATGAAGTACAAAAAAGTTATATATATATATATATATATATATATATATATATATATATATATATATATATATATATATATATATATATATATATATATATATATATATATATATATATATATATATATATATATATATATTAGGGATGGAGTAGAGTATCGGTATTGCTAATATCGGCAGTTTATGGTATCGTCATCATATAAAAGTTTCGTTAATTATCGGTAAAATAAAAAATAAAAAAACACCAATACCGATACCAAAATCTTGCATGTTTGAAAACCGATTATTTCTGTAGGAAGATAGCTGCTCCTTGACTGAAGTTTATATCACATTTTAAAATTTATAATTATTATTTGAGTAGGAAAAATGCAAGATATTGTGAGTATATAAACAGGGTGGATACTAACTGCAACAACAAACCCTAATATCTTATTAAATACGCTATGCTGGGCAAATCATATTTAATGAACCCTATGTTGGGAAATACACGGTTACGGAGATAAAACAGACCCAATAGTGGAGCTATACGTATGTGGCAACTGGTGGATGGGTCGAACATACAGTATGCGTTAGCCTGTGTTGCTATGATGACCATTTAGTAACATTTGTAAAATTGTGATACGCTTGGCACACAGAAAAAGACTTGCCAATGGCGGATATAAAGGTATCTTCCCAAACACTAATGGAACAAGTGAGCATAAGGTGTACGGTACGTATTAAAAATACCGGTATTGAAACTGTGACAATGCTACGTTATCTATATTGTCAAAAGTCTGACATGTTACGTATATCCTAATAGACAATAACGCCATCACACGACCTTCATCGTCAACCTTCGGAGGGTCTGTGAAAGCGGAAACCTGATACCCCCACACTGCTTACAGTGTGGTGGTATCAGGTGATGTTCATATAACTGCGAGGGAGGAAATAATTATCAGGGAAGTTGCAAGGTATCGACTGTATTGTTCCAGAACCCTTGCCGGTCTCCACGGTGTGTCTCATCGAACCATAATGAACGTACTCCATGACAAGACGTGTAGAAGGAAACGCCTACTACGATTAGGAATGGGATATGTGTGAGTTTTGTCTCCTCAACCGTACATTTACCTACCTTGTTTCATTATATATGATTTACCCAGCACAGTGTTTAATAAGATCCCAGGGTTTCAGTATAATTAATATCCACCCTGTATAATATATATATATATATATATATATATATATATATATATATATATATATATATATATATATATATATATATATATATATATATATATATATATATATATATATATATATATATATGCTAATGGCAATAACTTCCAGCACTTCTTGTGATGGATGTCAGCATGATTCTCACACATCAAGCTTGTTCATGGCAAATTTTATTATCTTATGACCACTACTTTTATATCTATAAGCGCTTATCTGGGGCGAATGCGAGTGCAACGTCCCGAATATATTACATATAGCATGGCTTATGGGATAGAATTCATTTTTATAGACCTGAAGTTTCATATTTCAAGATTTTTAATATTGTGACTTTAAAATAACTAGATATTATCAATAGCAAAAAAACTAAATTTTATGTTCATTGATTATATTATTTTTTTAATCTTGTTTCAACCTTAATGAATCCAGTTTTAAAAAAATGGTATTGGTATTGGGTGGTTTGAAATTGTTGGTATAACTCCATCCCTAAAATATTATATATATATATATATATATATATATATATATATATATATATATATATATATATATATATATATATATATATATATATATATATATATATATATATATATATATATATATATATATATATATATATATATATATATATTTGAAACTAACTTATGTAATATGCATTTGCATTAAGCCTTGATAATTCATTTTAGAAAAATGTTCATAACAATATAAACACGTTATTATTAAAAAAAAATGCAAATATTTTGAAATATCAATCAATCATCATGATATGCATTTTGAAAGAAACGTAAGTACTATTAGAGACACATACCTTGTTTGGCAATATTTTATGTAGTGTGTATGAATCATTTCGAAGGGCAACGCGAGCATTAGCAGTAACCTGATTTATATCGATATTCTTGTCCAAATCAACCACAAACTTTCCTTCTGGATGAACTTTAACAAGAACTTTTTTCTTGTCCATAGGTTTTACCACCTCTCCAACATAGGAACCCTGCTCCTGAAGAAGTTGGAGTTCCTCCCTCAGAAGTCTTACTAATGGAAAAATTAAAAATATGAATTATTTATGAACAAACATAAAGCTGAAAACTTATTAAGAATTAAAAAGGAGAAGAAATGTTAATGAACATCTTGAAACACTACAAATAAATTATAAAACACTAAAGAATAACATTAATAGAGTACAATATCTTGAGCTATAAAACCCTTAATTTTAGATTAAAATTATGCTCAATTTACATTTAATTATTACTCCAAAACGTATAAAATGATCATATTTTCTTGATTTGAAGAAAATAGCAGGAATTTCCCTTCTCAAGAATAAAAACAATAAGTATATTAATAACAGTGATCACACCTTTGGCATTCAATTCCTTTCTCTGAGCTTGAAGACGACACAGATCTTGATTCTTTTCTGATATTATGACTTGCAAATTTTCTGTTTTGTGTGTGAAATATGATTTATATCCTTCTCCTCCTTTCTTAAAGTCAACTTCCATCTGAAGTAGGGACCGACCGGGGCTGGAATTTGGACCGGGGCCGGGGTTGCCTAAAATTTGGATAGATTTCAAAAGCACTGAAATTTTACTTTGAAAAAAATTAGATATAAATTTAATTGAGGTTTATTTAATTATAAGAAAGGCGTAGAAAAGCCAACATTCATTTATATTAATGATTATAGCATTTTCTCTGAAAAAAAAATTCAGAAAATTACGGATTTTGAATAATAAAAAGTACAAAAATAAAAAAAATAAATTATTTTTTATTCATAATAGTGATTTAACAGCTTTACATAGGTAAAGACACTAATGTAAAGTTTGAAAAAGTGTAAGATATAAAATTTTCAATATAACCTGTATTTATACATATTGTTATGTTATTGCTAGAGAGAGAGATGAGAGAGAGAGAGAGATAGAGAGAGAGAGAGAGAGAGAGAGAGAGAGAGAGAGAGAGAGAGAGAGAGAGAGAGAGAGAGAGAGAGAGAGAGAGAGAGAGAGAAGAGAGAGAGAGA
>SEYY01008378.1:35000-49604 GCA_009176605.1 Armadillidium nasatum | reverse complement strand
TTTAAAAAGAAAATAGAAAACTATAAAAGAAAACGGTAACTAAAATTTTAAAAATAAGAAAAATAAATAAAAATAATATGTAGATTATAAAAAGTAGATGCCTATCAGAGAAGCCTGTTTCTATGGGGGGGGGGGGGGCTCAGACCCTCATACCTCAAGAATCTTGAGTGATGATGAAATATATTTGGAAATCGATTTTCACATTAATATTTAATATTGTTAGAAATAACATGCTACAGTTTTCAAACATATTTGTTTTTAAAATGGGATTTGAATGACAATAAATTGGGAAAACTTCTCCGCGATGAAATGAAAAACTACATATATATATATATATATATATATATATATATATATATATATATATATATATATATATATATATATATATATATATATATATATATATATATATATATATATATATATATATACAGGGTCCATTATGAAAGTAATGCGCATTTGCTGGGAAAAATATATTTCTTGATCCTACCGGTACAAATGCTTAAAATTCTTCGAAATACTCTCCCCCAGCATCAGTACACTTGCGGAGACGTTTCTGCCATGCCTGGAAGGCACCCTGAAACTCCTCGACGGGAATGCCTCTTAGGAATGTTGTACATGTTTTTGGATGTTTTCCACGGACTCCCAATGCTTTCCTTTCAGCTCTCTCTTCAGTCGGGGAAACAAAAAAAGTCGCCCGGAGCCAAGTCGGGACTGTAGGGGGGCTGGGTGACTAAGGAAATTAGTAACGATGAAGGCCGTGTGGCGGGGGCATTGTCATGGTGGAGCTTGACCGTGTCTTTGATATCAGCCCTCACGCGCGTGACCCGGCGTTTCAATCTCTTGAGACACCTGCAGGTAAAAGGCTGAGTTGACAGTTTGTCCCTGCGGTACAAACTCAAAATGAACGATTCCTCGGATGTCAAAAAAGACAATGAGCATTGTTTTGATGCGAGACCTGCTCATTCTCGCTTTCTTAGGACGGGGGAATGATTTTGTGTGCCACTCGCTGCTCTGCCTTTTCGATTCTGGGTCGTACTCGAACATCCAGGATTCGTCTCCGGTTACTACAGAGTTAAGAAATTCCCGCTCATTTTGAATCAAATCCAACAATTATTGACAGCACAAAACTTGAAGTTCTTTCTGCTCTTCCCTCGTCACTTTCGGAAAAAGCTTCGCGCAGACCTTGCGCATTTGCAGATCCTCGGCCACTATCCCATGTACCGCAAATGTGGACATGTTTAGGGTGTCAGCGATTTGCTGGATGCTCAATTGACGGTCGGAACGCAAAACTTCGTCCACACGATTCACGTTTTCGTCGGTTCTGGCCGTTGTTGGGCGTCCACAACGGGGTTCGTCGGCGATCTCCTCCCGGCCCTCCTTGAACGCCTTGTGCCATCTGCCGGACTGTGACCTTGACATGCAGTCGTTCTTGAAGGGCTCTTGAAGCATCTGGATGTTTCGGTTACATTCTTTCCTAGCCGCACACAAAGCTTGATTGGGATCGCTGCTCAAGCGAACGCTCCATCGCGCCGTGTTACAAATTCGAAAAACACACTTCAGGCGGAGGCACGTCTTTCCACTCATACTGCTCGGAGCAAACTGACGACCGGCTGCATTGGAAGGGCAGACCCCTCATCACATTTCCTGACTCAAATGAGTATATATATATATATATATATATATATATATATATATATAATATATATATATATATATATATATATATATATATATATATATATATATATATATATATATATATAGATATATATATATATATATATATATATATATATATATATATATATATATTTACCCCGTTGCGATGGATAGTCGCGTCACAATAAAATCATGCCCATTACTTTCATATATATATATATATATATATATATAATATATATATATATATATATATATATATATATATATATATATATATATAATATATATATATATATATATATATATATATATATATATATATATATATATATATATATATTGCAGTCGTCCCGTCCGAATACGCTCTAATATAAGTTACATCGTGGTTTCTGAGGAGAAAACTGTACTATAAACCATTTTTCTAAACAACGCGGATATTGCCTATGCCTACGCTAGTTGTGACTACAGTGATAATTATTTACAATTTATCTTATATTAGTGTGAATTTCTCAACCACTAGCTTCTCTTTGCATGCTACAGTGCTTATCAACTATTATAAATACTTTATATCCAGCTGGTTTAGTTTTTCCACTTTGCTTCGCACCAAGTGCAGTTTCCTTCAACAGCTGTTCCCCAGACCTCACTGCAAGTGTAGTTACTAGCAACAGATCTGCTCGATTCCTCATTACATATATTCCAGCTGAGTTTCTTTCATTATTATATTCCTTCTTGTGTGACCTTATCAAAAATTAAAACTGTTGTTGTTGGTATGTTGTTTAAATCCCAGCAGTCCGAAAACCTGTCCTGCAAAGGACAGCTTTCACACGCATCCAACAATAATATATTAAGGATGAAATGATTCCAAAATTTTTACAATATCGATAAAAAAAAACTTCCTTGCTTGACTTATACTTGTACCTTTAAATGGTTGAAAACAATTACTGATACTAAGGCGTTTGGAGGTCCCAAATACCGATATCAGCAGTCTTTACGAAGTGTATGAGATTCGATAACAAATTAAAATGATTTGTGGGATATGATGTAAAGTTGTACTTTTAGGAAAAGGGAAAATTTGTCCATTGTGCTTCCCCTAAAAAAAACATTTACCTGTTCATAAAGTGGAAAATTATATGTTGATAAAAAAAAGGCAATAAAAATATTTTTTTCTTTCAAAATTTAAAGTAGGAATAAATGCACTTCTCTTACTACCTTTCCATAGCTTCGATATTTTTTCCATTTTTGTTTTTAAAGTTGTTAAATTAATAACCCTGGAAAGGTAACTGGTAAATATAACACGTGGCGATACATTCTCCATCAGACTTTATTTTGATTTTCTGAAATTTCTGGTTTTCTTGATAGATAATTTTCTTGTATTTTTTAGGCTTAAAAATATGATCTGAATCTCATCATTATTCTTTACTAAAGAGTATATTCAGTTGAAAAAGGTTTGTGGAATTGTTAGTACATTTTCTGGTATGATAGATAAAATAAATACCAAGTTAATGAAATACATGTTAATTATTTTATAAAATTTTCAAATTTTTTTGTTGGAATTTTTTGAGTAGTAACACGTCATATTTAAAATTATCAATTTTTGAAAGAACGTACACTATTGTACTTATAACAATTCAATTATTATAGTTTTTTTTTATACATTTTGTATTATCATTGGATTTTATTTAAAACTGTAATTTACTTTAGGCAGAACTTTTGTTTTTAAATGAGTTTTCTTTTAGCAAACCCCTATTTATTTTCATTTTGATAAACTCATATGTTCATTTCCCCCTCAATCACAGCTACACCTTTTCCAATAATGTCAACACGGTTGTCATCTCGAATTCTGACGGTAAGGTCTCCACCACGATGTGAACACTGACGACCTATACAAGAAACATAAACGTTATGCGATTTATGATTTTAAAATCATTAGACAATATATTTTATACAGTAAAACTTGTTAATTGTGCATTTTATTTAACTACAAATTTTATACTTACATTTCAATTCCTTCAGATTTAATTGTTCTGACCAGTATGGACCCGAAACGGTATGAGCTGAACCTGAAATATTTGTTAATTTCTTTTAGTAACAATTCCTTTTTCTATTTCAAGAATTTATAGAAGAATATTTGTATATTAATGAAAACCTATAGGCTTGAGTAATTATTCTTATTTATTTTGTAGTAAATAGGTAATATAAATATTATTTTTTTTAAGGAAAACATTGAATTTTGTATATTTCTAAAAAGGAAAGACACCTGTAACGGGATCTTCTGGTCCTCCAACCCAAGGTGCAAAGAATCTTGATACAAAATTATATTCTTGAAGGCCTCTTGAAGTGTCTTGATTTCGATGAAGATCCCCTTGCAGAGTTATAATAACACCCTGAACCTCTTTTCCATCATTTACTTCTAGGAGTGTTCTTGGGTTAGGCGAAAATGATTGAAAATCTGTTCTAGCAATACACAAAATCATATTAGTATCTAATATTTATCGAATTGAACATTTACCATAGATTTTACAAAATAAGTAAATAGTTAAGAGTATGAGTTGTATCATAGTGTTTTAGATGAGGTATATTACAGAAAAAGAAAACTTTAAAAAAAGAAATATTTAATGAATTCATTTTCAGTCATGCAGTATTATTTTATATAGCTTTTCTTTACATAAATACGGATAAGTTTGGCTTAAGCATGAATTTCGCGAATGTACAGTCGTGAAACATAAGTTCGATTAAGCTGGAAATAAATATTTATAAAAATGGAGAAAAAAATCACATTCTCAATTATTTTTATTTTAAAAGGCTTTTTGAAAATAATTTTACTTTTAATAAATATAGAATTATATAAATAAGAAAAAAAAATTAATAAAAGAAAAATACTTTAATAACTATATATATATATATATAGTACGAAGAAAAAGAAGAAATTAGAAGTAATGAAACTAGAGAAAAAGATAAAACAAAAAACATCAAAGAGATATACAAATTTACCAGTGAGAAGGGGAAGGTCAAATTAAGGCACATATGGATATTACCACACATACGTCGGCAAAAGGTTTAGTTTACAAGATATAGCTTGTATTAGTTTTAAAGAGAGTTCTCGAAAGTTCCAGTATACGTGGATAACAAGGTAAGGTCGGGTACACAATGTGAGCAAATATCATTTGTAATCATGACGCATAACCGCAACATGAATCGTCTAACAAATGTGGAATGACCGACATTCACTTTGCTTATGGTTCTGCAAAAGGTAATGCAAGACGTGCAGCAATGATAACCGATATAGTTCTCTGAATCGTTATGTTCTCTGTCCTCGAAGGTTCACAAATCTGCACCGACGATTGCGTGAATGAAGAACATTTGGAGGCAATAGTGTAGAAACTGATCGCCTTAGGGAGATGAGTCTGTGCATTGAGGAAGAGGCTTTAAGTTTTATTCACCGTCACCAATGCACGAACACTCACGCTACTGCAGCAGATATATGGATTGGAGATCACACTTCAGTGTGGAGTATATTGAGAGACAGTTGTTTCCCTCCATATTATTTTCAGAGGGTACAGGGCTTGCAATTAGAAGATTACGGTTTACGAGTGCAATTCGCGAAGTTCATTCTGAATCAGGAGGTAAATGAGGCAAACTTCTTCGAATACGTATTGTTCACAGATAAGGCGGTTTTTAGGCGTGATGGTGTGTTAAAATTGAAAAACAATCATGAATGCAGCGTAAACAACCCAAATGTCGTGCATCATCATGGATATCAACAACGCTACGGTGTTAATGTTTGGGCTGGTATCGTACATAACAACATTATTGGACTATGCATTCTGCCATCACCTCAGAATATTTTTTCAGGAAGTACTTCCTGGATTATTAGAGGATGTACCCATAGTTATCCCAGACAAATGTGGCACCAACACAACGAGACTCCTGCACATTTTCATTTTGGCGTACGAAATTAGGTGGATGTTCAATTTCCGAATCGATAGATAGAATGGAATGGCCCAGTGTCCTGGCCTGTGAGATCCTCAGATATGAATCCTCTTGATATCTGTTATTGGGGGTACATGAGGAACCTCATTTATAACAAACTTGTCGAGTCAGAGCAGGATCTCGTAGCAAGAATTACAATGGCTTCTGCAGATATTGAGGTACCAAAACTCTTCGAAAACATACTACAGTCACTAAGACGTAGGTATCGTATTGCATTGATGTTGGCGGTAGACACTTCAAACAGTTATTGTAAGAAAGGTATATTTAAGTATATATAGGTATATATTGCTGAGTCAGAAAGGCATATTTGAAAAAATTCAATACTTATTAATCACATCGACTCTCCTATATATAATAAAATGTAATTTCTAATAAAAACTAAACCATATAACCTCTAACACTGTTTCATTACTACTTAGGCATTTTTTATATCAAAGAAATAAAGAAAAGACGATTAGTTCAGGCTCTGGTTCACTTCTTCACTGAAACGTTGTCAGCTCAATATACAGCTTGTAAAAGGAAAAGGAAAAGTTGATTTAGACAGTGAAAAGGTTGTCCGAAGTAGCCGGAAATAGGCTAGAGTCAAACAGTGAAAAAGTTTAGGGCCAAAGTAACTGCTACTTGGGATTCCTGCCGTCAATGAAACTAGGCTTCGGAGTCAATAACATTCTACTAAATAATCTGGTGGGCAGACAAACCTGTAGTCTGTCTACAACTACTCCACCATATATATATATATATATATATATATATATATATATATATATATATATATATATATATATATATATATATATATATATATATATATATATATATATATATATACTCTTATTATTTAAATATTCACTATGCAGCAAAGAATAAAATTTTTCTGAAATTGTTTCCAACGAAATCAGTGCTCAATTGTTCTTAATTAAAAAAGGAACATTCATAAGTTTTTATATCTCGGGGACACAATATAATAAAAGTTGGCTATTACTTGGTTCAACGTTTCCAATAACAGGGATTAATCAGCTGATTAGAACTATCTTGAAGACAATGTCTTTCACTGTGTATGCAAGAAAATTGGAAACATTTGCAGTAGACCACTCAAGAAAACCCATATTCATCCAAACAAAAATGTTCTCGTAAGCTTTGAACCATACTGAATTCGCTAGTCTGTATGTAATAGAACATATTATCAAGTTGTTCATAAATTTTGAAAGATCAAGAGCAGCATCATCAATATGCATATGTAATGAGAAGAATCATTGCTTAAAGAGGTTGAATGTCAAATATTATTCATAAGAAAGGAAAAAAATAACTATTTTCAATTTTGATTCCATTATTTATTTCAAAGCTTAATTTATTTGAGGCAAACATACCTCTTCTATTTCTGCTTAATTAATGAACTAAAAATCAATTATATTACATCATAAGAAGAAAAACTAAGACAAAATCAACTGAAAATTATATAAATAGAATGCTTACCTTGTGTAATAATCCTCAAGTCGTATCATCATCATTCCTGCAGATTTTGAAAAGAGAGTTTCTTTGACTTTATTATTACCAGCGACTGCCTTTATAAGCTTTCCATATTTTTCTTGTTGGTTTTCGGTCAGAGATTCTGGTTTATTGAAGGGAAAGTCCATGCAAATTCCGTCTTGGTGTTTTTTAACCCATAAAGATCCGCTTAAGGTTTCAAATTCTATGGAATCTGATTTATTTCCTGCAAATTTGTTTGATAAAAAAAACATTGCACTGCATTTTTAGTTCTGTGTTCAGAAGTTTATTCCTTTCATTTGAAAATATAATTTATTAAATTTATACTTATACCATTTGTTAGTTCTTAATTTATTTTATGGTCTTTGATTGTTTTTGAAATTTAATGAAAGTGATCATAGTTATTTAGTTAAGACGTTAACTGAGTCTTCCATTAGAAGAATAAACCAATACCCACCGATGATATTAAATAAAGTATGAGCCGTTGCAAGTGTTGCGTGGCCACAAAGCGGAACCTCATTAGTTGGAGTAAACCATCGCAAACCGAATTTGTTCCCTTCTTTCCATACGTTTGGGGAAGAGTTTTTCTGGGCTGTCACGTATGCCGTTTCGGACATATTGAGTTCCATAGCTATTTTATGCAAAACATTATCTGGTAAAGTCTGATATATATATATATATATATATATATATATATATATATATATATATATATATATATATATATATATATATATATATATATATATATATATATATATATATATATATATATATATATATATATATATATATATATTAGGGTGGGTCAAAACTCAAAACATACCTTTTTTGAAAAATTGTCAAAACTACTCTATGCACAGGCGTTAGTATCATGGTCTGATACTGTGTGCAAAATTTCAAAGTTGGGCAATCTCCCCTACCCCTCGCACACATTACCCATTTTTAGGTTATTCTCGATTCTAAATCAATCTCAAAGTGTCTCAAATGTAATTTGCTCCCGATCTCTTGTTTAGCTCTGTAAGGCATACAACATATACATACAAAGACACACATACGTAAACACATATGCGCAAATGTTATGGAAGAAGAGACATTGGAAATAGAGGAAAGCGGAAACGATGAAGAGTTTCTTCCAAAATTTGAAAAATAGGGAAAATCCTGAGAATAAATTTGTGTATAAACATTTATCGATACTAGCTGACAGGTTTCGTGTAAGCTACAGGACCTCAGCTATTATAGTCAATGCAGCATTAAATGATATAGGGTATATTGAATGAAAGTAATATGTTAGATAGAAAAAAAAGTCTGAAAAGAGAGAGAGGAAACGTTTTGGGAAAAAGAATGCCATAAGAATGAAATTAGAAAACACAAATTGAATGCACTGGATTTGATGGTAGGGAAGATCAAACTAAAAGAAAAGATGGAACTGAATTAGAAGAGCATTATCTTATTACAAAAGAACCAGATAATATTTACTTGATTCATGTTACACCAGATTATGACAAGGCCTGATGAATTACTGATGAAATAATAACTTTGTTAATTGATTCTAATAGCAAGATGCTATTCTTTGCAATAGGACTCTAGTTAACACTGGAAGAGTTGTTGGAGTTTTGAAACTGACTGAAATATATTTGGAAAGACCGATACAGTGGTTAATTTGCCTCTTACATGCAAATGAACTTCCATTCAGACACATATTCGTAGCAATTAATGGACAAACATCAGGACCAAATACTTTTAAGAGTACCATTGGAACTATAATTAAAGAAGATGTAAATAAGCTGGAGATAGTTGATTTTGAACTTGCAAACAGCAACCCTGAAAAAATACCCAAAGATATCGTTAAGCAAATTAGCACTGACCAAATTTATTCGTATGAAATATGTATTAGTATAAAATCAGGGAATATATCTCCATCATAAGCCAAGAAATCTCCAGGCACCCTTCATCATGCAAGATGGCTAACAAAATCAAACAGGATCTTAGGGTTATACGTTTCTACAAAACATCCGAGCAAAGCTCTTCAAAATCTCTTCAGAGAGAGTGATGCAACAATTCGACTGGCAGAAAGAGACTGGAGAGAATTAGTGAGAGTAGGAGAGTTGATAAGACGAAAAACCCTAGACTGCACCTTTTCAAGGAGAGCTTTATGAGTGGAACCACCCCAGATGTGTGAGGTGTACTCCATGCAGGGGCGAACAACACCCTTATACAGTGATGGCAACTTGGGTGGTGTGAAGAAATGCTGAAGGCGCCTAAGAACACCCAACCTCTTAGAAGCTTGTTTAGAAAGAGAGGTAATGTGATCTTTCCAAGAAAGATCACGAGAAAAAGAAACACCAAGAATACTAAGGAGAGATAAAGGTTTGAGTTGAGTGTTTTCGAAGAAGATATCATAGTAGTGTGGAAGATCAGAGTTAAGAGATAGAGGAATTGAGTTTTGGTGGCACTGAAAATGACCATGTTTTTTATGCTCCAATTTGAGATGCGAGATAGATCAGAGGTCAGCTGAAACAAGGCTACCTTAATTGCATTTTTTAACTGCTGTTGGGTGGTGCGCCTTTCAAATTGAAAATAGTAATGATGGGTGGAGTAATCAGCATAAGGGTGGATAGGAGATGAAGTAATAGAGAGAAGGTCATATATATATATATATATATATATATATATATATATATATATATATATATATATATATATATATATATATATATATATATATATATATATATATATATATATATATATATATAATTGTCTAAATACCTCAATTAAGGGAACTATTGCTGCAGGATTACCACGAAATGGTTTTTTCAGTAAATGCATCGACTGTGAATATTTTTAGCTTCATCCTGAGATATATATATATATATATATATATATATATATATATATATATATATATATATATATATATATATATATATATATATATATATATATATATATATATATATATATATATATATATATATATATATATATATATATATATATATAGTAAGAAGGAAGCTTTGAGGACAGTGCCAACTGAGGGAAAATGATGGGGGAAATTGGCCATGCTTTTTCCTGGGCCTATTTGTGAGGGAAAATTGGGAGAATTTAAAGAAAAACTGCCCCCCTCAGGCTCTTTAATGGACCTTTTAACGGTTTTTTTTTTTATCTCTACTTTTGATTTTACGATAGTTTTTGTGCTTAATCTTGCGGTTTTTGTGTACATATATATATGGTTATTTGTGTATGTGTGTGTGGGTGGGTGGGTGAATGCACTCGCAAGTGAGCCGTGTTATTCCACTCGGAAGGTACTCCCGAGGGTACGGAACTCGTTGAACCATCCGACTCCTTCGGATTCAGAGTCACTCACTGCTAATGACGTTATAAAAATACAATAAAAAATTTATTTGACGCCGGTAATTATATAAATTTATATAAAAAGATTATGTACGACATAACCGAAGACGGAGGCCTGGTTATATAATCGATAAAGTAGGTATGATTACATAATCGATAAAGTAGGTATGATTATATAACTGATAAAGTAATAAATTATTCCATGTTACAAAGAATGTAAGAGAGATGAAGTAGGAAAAAGGCTTCAAAACCACATGATCAATATAACGGAAATGACAGGTGGCCAATTCCAACATAGCTGTCGGAGAATGTCATAACGTCATGAGTCACGTCCAGGACGTCACAGTGGGCATATGTGTGCATGTGTGTGCGCGCATGCGCATGCGCACACGTGTGTGATGCCATTACCAAGGGGTGCCGTGCAACGTTGCAAAGTGTCGCTGCAATAAGGTCTTATCCTCAATTTCAGTTGTTAGTGACGCTGCCACTCCCTTCGTACCTCGTGAACTTGGCTAAGCGAGGGTGGCACATTATCTGACGGCATATGCCGTTGCTAGAAATCGCCAGAAAAAATAGAAAAGTGTTAGAAAAGACTATAAATTACTTATGAAAGAGCGTGGGAACCGTAAGTAAAAATCACAAGTACTACCGAAAAATCCAAGAGAGAGAGAGAGAGAGAGAGAACAAATATGATATAGTTCTTCAAGGTCGGTTCGTAAATGTTTCTTATATAGTTACCGTAAAACCACAAATAAGATAAAAAAAAAAAGCCTATGGGGGCGGGTTTTCCTTCAAATTCACTCAATTTCCCCTCACAAATAGGCTCATAAAAACGCATGGCCTATTTTCCCACCCCCTCGTTTCTCCTCAGTGCCACCATTTCCCCCTCAATTAGCACTGTCCTCAAAGCCCCCTTACTATATATATATATATATATATATATATATATATATATATATATATATATATATATATATATATATATATATATATATATATATATATATATATATATATATATATATATATATATATATATATATATATATTACCTGTATTCCTTTATTGCACGTTACCAAATGATGTTAATGAGAAGAGTTTCTCCACTGAGTGTAGTTGTTGCCGGTAAACTGTTATATAATGTTTACAAAATTGTAAAACACAAATATAAGAAACATTTACGAACCGACCTTGAAGAACTATATCATATTTGTCTTCTCTCTCTCTCTCTCTCTCTCTCTCTCTCTCTCTCTCTCTCTCTCTCTCTCTCTCTCTCTCTCTCTCTCTCTCTCTGTCTCTCTCTCTCTCTCTCTCTCTCTCTCTCTCTCTCTCTCTCTCTCGGCTCAGGAGTCTGAGAAACTCTTTCAGTTAGCTTCTCACAAGTCGTGTTTGATTAAAGGATTTATTATCTGCGACAGATACAATTGTAATTTTTTTTTTTTTTTTTGTTTAATTAAAAAGTAAGTACAGAATTTTAGCCTTACAAGTAAGTTGTATTTTTTGTTTTTCTAATATATTTAGTAGGTGTTTTTTATGTATTGTAAATCGTTGTTTTTATTATGCTACCGATTTCGTCACTAAGTGAATGTATACATTCGTACACATATACAGAGCTGGGTGCGACTTTAATTTTTTGGTGCGACTTTGCAACTCTATTTCTGGCAACCAATGCGACTTGCGACTTTGCGACTGCTACTTTTCGCCGGTGCTTCTTCGCTAAAATACAAAGTAAATCTCGTACGGATATATATATATATATATATATATATATATATATATATATATATATATATATATATATATATATATATATATATATATATATATATATATATATATATATATATATATATATATATATATATATATATATGCTATTGTATGACTAATAATAGCCTAATAATTACAATAATAATCAGTTTTGATGCCACTTCACTTTTCGTTTCTATAGCTAATGATAAGAACGTCTTGCAAATAAATAAATAAACAATCGGGGAAAAAAAAATAAAAAATAGGAAAGGTTTCAACATTGTCCAACAAGTTTTACATTTGTTTTTAGAATGATACAAGTCAGCCATTCTACTAAATTTAAGAGTTACAAAATAAGACTTTGTTCTTGTTCAAAGTCGCAGCTAAAGTCGCGGAAAATTGGCTGTGCGACTTTGCTTAGTCCAACTTTTCCAAAACGTATGCGACTTTCGACTTCGAAATTCATTGGCGACAAAGTCGCAATTCGGTGTCGCAATGTATAATATATATATATATATATATATATATATATATATATATATATATATATATATATATATATATATATATATATATATATATATATATATATATATATATATATATATATATATATATATATATATATATATATATATATATATATATAGAGAGAGAGAGAGAGAGAGAGAGAGAGAGAGAGTGTCAGTCAGTGGTGAACTAAAAAAAATTTTTAATCGTTTCTCTACTTGTACAAAAGACTGTACTATTTGTTCGCTCCCCTATTTAATTAAAAAGCAGTGGAGTTAACAGCCTCTTCCCTTTCCTGAAAAAAAATTTAGCTACTGGTCCAGTTGAACCGGTATCTGCTGGGTACAGCTCGCCACTGCATATAGGTGCTTAATCCTTGTGAGTTTCACCCTTCAGGCTTATATATCCTTTTCATATCATTTTCAGTAGAAATTTGTGTGATATTGTTTTCGTTAATTTGTCAAATTGTCTGTGATATTGTTGGTGTTAATTTGTTAAATTGTCACCATCTTTAATAATTAAAACTATATATCGATTATTGTATATATTTAGCCACTACTCCTGGGTCGGAGAGAACGGAGGCTGAGCACCAATTATAAATATATTTCCCTCCCATGCGTGAACTCTACTAGAAATAAAAAAAATTTTAAAAATTAAGCCGAAGATTGAGAAATCAATCTTCATAAATATAATGATAACAAATTTTACCGAACGAATACAGCTGTTATAGTTGCATAGCTCCAGCTTTATAAATTGTCTTAATAATTAAACCTCTGATAGGTTCATATGTTTGCTTCTGCTTCTTGAGGTGTATCCGTTTTGAATGTCCTTTTCTTACCTTTATCAGGATATATATATATATATATATATATATATATATATATATATATATATATATATATATATATATATATATATATATATATATATATATATATATATATATATATATATATATATATATATATATATTCCTTTACAGGCAAATTATGGAAAAATTTCAAGGAAAGAGAGCTCTTGTAACAGGAGCAAGCTCAGGCATCGGCAGAGGAATCGCTTTAAAATTAGCTTCACTTGGAGCAGAGGTTTTCGCAGTGGCAAGATCTGAAGAAGCACTGAAGTCGTTGGAAAAGGAACACTCCAACATTAAAACGTTTCAGTTAGACCTAACAGACTGGGATAAAACAAGGAAAACCATTGAAAGTATATTGCCAATCCATCTTTTGATCAATAATGCTGGCATGAACCTCTTGGCACCAGTTTTAGAAGCTACTCCTGAAGATTTTGATTATTCTTTTAATTTGAATGTTAAAGCTGTAATGAATGCGACGCAAGTTGTGACTAAAGATCTCATCTCTCGAAAGCAAGGGGGACGAGTAGTTAATATTTCTTCAATTGCAGGCCAAAGGGCTATTCAAAATCACCTTATCTATTGTTCAACCAAAGCAGCTATTGACATGCTTACTAAATGTTTCGCCTTAGAGCTGGGTCCTCATAACATTCGAGTTAATGCAGTAAGTCCCACAGTTGTACTCACGGAGTTAGGTAGAAGAGGATGGTCAGACCCTGTTAAAGCTAATGCTGTCAAAGCTAGAATTCCTCAAGGACGTTTTGTTGAAGTAGAGGAAGTTGTGAATGTTGTTATTTATTTACTTTCTGATGAAAGCGACATGATTAATGGCCATTCCCTTCCTATTGAAGGTGGACTCTTAATTTCATAATCAAACTAATTTTATACGTTACAATTGTAGAAAAATAGTATTAAGAGTCATTGTCTATTTTTTTATGTTCTATATTATTGTAAGTTATTATCTGTAATCTTAATGATCTAGAAAGAAATATCGT
>SEYY01008378.1:17500-30000 GCA_009176605.1 Armadillidium nasatum | reverse complement strand
CAAAAGAATTACTGTCGCTTCCCTCTGAACGACTTCCTGATTTAGGCGAATCGGAATTAATAGCTGGAAGGGGATCATATTTAACCAGACTAACAGATCTTGGCCTTACAATTTGATGCTTTGAAAGAATATCTTCTATGTCAACATTTGACTGACGCCTTTTTTTGAAGGAAAAACTAGCATTTGGACTACAATTAGAACTGCTTAACCTCGATAAAGATCTTGAATGACTAATGCTAGTCCAATCTTGATCTTGAAGTCTTGAGGCTTGAGATGAAGGTCTTGAAAGATTTGGTATCATGCTAGGTTTTAACGTATTCTTGTGACGATATTGTAAGTTTTCATACCATTTACCATCAACTTTTTGGCGTCTTTCCATTGCATTGAAAAGAGGAAAATATTAATCCACCAAACTCCATTGGTGAAACGTTACACAACCTGAAAAAAATTTTTATATATATATATATATATATATATATATATATATATATATATATATATATATATATATATATATATATATATATATATATATATATATATATATATATATATATATATATATATATATATAATAATATAATAATAATAATAATAATAATAATAATAATAATAATAATAATAATAATAATAATAATAATAATAATAATAATAATAATAATAATAATTTAGCTTTATTACTGAATAAATCTCTCTGGCCATTTGCTAAAAGCAACTTTAGCAACTACTCTAAATTATCCTTTAACACTCATATTCGCTTTGATAGTTATGTTGCTAATTCTCCAACCGAAAAGGCTAATTTCTTTGGCCATTTGTTTTTCTCTTAATCAACCCTGTCATTCTCTTATTCTCCTCCGCCTCCTCCTTCTCCTCTCAGTTATCTCATTCCTTTATCTTTGATTACATTTGATTAGGTGCATTTGGGCTTCTGAAATCAATGAGTTGGGAAGGCAAGCTGCCAAGATGGCATTCCTTCCCGAGATTTGAGAGAGTGTGCTTTTAAGTAGTGTAGTTCTTCGTTCAACTATTCTTTTTGTCTCAATGCTAATACTTTCCCTCTGTTGGAAGCGTACATTTGTCCAGTCTATTCTAAAGAAAAGTAGTCGCTCTGATTATTCTATCTATTGCTCTATAGATCTCGCTTGTTTTATGTCGACGATCTTTGAAACCATTCTCAACTCTCATTTCTTGGTTCATGTGGAGTCCTTTTTCCTTCTTTCCGGTCATCAGATCTCACTTTCGGCGCTGGAGATCTACTAGTGATGAAATTTCCTACCTCAATGATTTATACTCTGCAGTTAAAAATAGAGAGTCTTATTTGGAAACGCCTGACATATCCAAGACTTTTGTTTGGTTATGACATGCGTCTCTGCTTTCCAAGCTCTCTTCTTTTGGGTTTCCTCCTCATTGTTTTCTTGTCTAGCTTTCTTTCTAATGGTTTCAAACCACCTGTTATTGATGGAGCATCTTCTTTCCTCTTGTCAACAGTGGTGTTCTACAGGATTTTGTCTTATCTCTTGCTCTATTCCTACTTTTCATTAATGATCTTTTAAGTTGCTCAACTAACTCTATCTATCCTCACTCCGATAATATGGGGTACTGCTCTCATATATAGAGTGGTTAAAGTTTCACTCATATTTTTGATAAGGTTGAGTCAAAGACCAATAGACTCATAAACTGTTTCGTAATTTCCAATTCACACAACCCTTTATCTTTGTGACGTGACGTTATTGCTTTGTCTCTTTTCAATGGGGTCTTGGATGTACAACGGGTGAAGTGTCTGCACATGATTTTGAGTGGACATTGGCAACAGATTCAGGCCTGTTGGTTGTGCTGCTTCCTTCTTTTCGGCTACTACTGTTTTGTGGGAATTCTCTTCCACCTTCTATACTTCCCGCCTAATTAAATCTCCCTCATCAGCGCTTACCTGCCAAATTCCAATACTTGATTTTAACTCTTGACGTTTTCCCTATTATTTTAACATCTCGAATAAAACTCTTCCTGTGAGAGATGGTGATAACTAAAATATATACGAGTATATATTTCAGTTATGATTCTGATTATGTTGCTAGTACTCAAATGTTGCTAGTCCTTAAATTGTTTTCCATTAATTAAACCCAGGACGACTCTGGCAACCCTCCTCCTTCTCTTTCTCTCCTTAGGTGTCCTATGCCTTTACTTGAGGTTATATTTAAACAGATACAGGGGTTCCTTATACCTATGAGAGTTAGCAAGGCAAATGACCCTGATATCATTCCTCCTCGGGTTTTAAGGGAGTGTGCTTGAGCTGGTGCTAATCCTCGCTCGATTATATTCTCTATGCCTTCAAATACTTTCCCTCAGTGTTAGAAGCGAGTATATGTTGAATCTATTCTGAAGAAAGGAATGGGCTTTGAACCTTCTAACTATCGTCCTATTACTTTCATTTTTATTCTGTTTAAGATCTTTGAAACTTTCCTCAACTCACATTTCTTGGATCATCTGAAATTTCGTTCCCATCTTCGATCACCCTGTATATCCTTCTCAGCTGCTCATCTAACTCTATTAATAAGCTGATGACTCGATCTTTCATTCTTCAATTCACTTCAAATACGCTTCCTCTTATTCATTTAGGTTGTTCCTCGTCTTAAATTTTACGATTCTGTTCATGATGATCCGAATAGAATTCCTCAGTGGGGTTGTCTCACCCTTGGGCCTATTCAACTCTTTAAAACTAACTTCTACGAATCTATCCCTCAAAGATACCTTCTAACTTCCCTATCTCCTTCGATGACTCACCCTTCTCTCTTGTTAACAACATAAGCACTCATTGTCTAAGCCAATACAATAAATTATCTTGGAAACCTCCTTTCACAACTGTTGCAAGTTCAGCTTCAAAAAAGCTTCGAGCTTTGTTTAGACTGCAAAATTTTTCTTCTTCTCAGTTAATCAGTCTATATAGGGGTCCCATCTGCCTAGGTGTGGAGTATTGCATTCATATCTGGGGTGGCTCAGGTTTCACTCTTCCTTGCGTAGGGCCGAGTCAAAGATCAAAATTCTTATAAATTCTTCCGTACTTTCCAGTTCACTTGACTCTTTCACAAGGAATATGATGTCTGCACATGAATTTTACGTATATAAACATTGACAACTTCAGACTCATTCTCTGTTATGTTCCTTCTTTCCAGCTACCTCTCTTTTGTGGAATTATCTTCAACCTTGTGTTTCCTTTCGAATTAATTCTATCTCATTTTAAAGACTGCATATGTGTTTATCTGCGAATTCTGCTTTAGGTGGAAAACGTATGGTTTTTATTACTCACACTTTATTTTTTATTTTGAGCCCGTTTTTAATTGTGCACTGCCTGTGAACGGTGGTGATATATATATATATATATATATATATATATATATATATATATATATATATATATATATATATATATATATATATATATATATATATATATATATATATATATATATATATATATATATATATATATATATATATATATATATATATATATATATATATATATATATATATATATATATATATATATATATATATATATATATATATATATATATATATATATATATATATATATATATATATATATATATATATATATATATATATATATATATATATATATATATATTATATATATATATATATATACCGTGGCTCAAACGTTTCACTTGCTTGAGGGAGTCTGTTCGATCCCACTTGGGGATCCTAGGTATATACTACCTAGAAAAGTTCCTCTCTTCGAATAGTGCAATGCCCGCGAGCTGTGAACTTTTATATATATATATATATATATATATATATATATATATAATATATATATATATATATATATATATATATATATATATATATATATATATATATATATATATATATATAAACAAACTTAAACAAACTGAAAGTAATCTTTCAAATGTCAATACCAGAGTAAACTTTCAAGGCCGTATCTAAGCTGCAAAACTGCAAACGAACTGTCCTGATAAATAGAAAGCAATTCCCGTAACGATTGGTCGGTATCTGGCAACTAATTGCTACACTTTGATGAATGAAATATCGATATGAATTACAGTGCAAATAAATAAATAAAATATGAAAAGTTTTAGAAGCTTTTATGCATATTTATGGGATTTGCATAGAATATCGATGAGATTACTGATATAATATATATAATATATATATATATATATTATATATATATATATATATATATATATAATATATATATATATATATATATATATATATATATTATATATATATATATATATATATATATATATATATATATATATATATATATATATATATATATATATATATATATATATATATATATATATATATATATATATATATATATATATATATATATATATATATATATATATATATATATATATATATATATATATATATATATATATATATATATATATATATATATATATATATATATATATATATATATATATATATATATATATATATATATATATGAAAATTCATATATTTTTGTACTTACATTTATTTATAAAGAAGATCTATTTTCCTATCTTTCCTTAGAGCATATCTCTTTATTATTTTTTCATGCCATGAAGAGTCACTTGATAGCTCCGTTAAAAGCTCTTTTTCTATGGAAAGTAAAGACAAGAATGAGAGACGTTCCTGTCCTATAGTGTTCCTTGAGCAGCTTTTAATGCGATTTAAGCATGAAAAACTCCTTTCTACTGACGCTGTAGTTGCTGGAATGGTACCAATTAGACTAAAAAGTCTAAAAGTTTGTTGCAGTGTTATACACAAGTCATTCTCCACAATATTTTTCAAAATAGATTCTACATCTTTATCGTGAAAAAGTTTGCGGTTTTCTTCAGCATAGACTATATTTAACTCGTTTCGAAGAACATTATCATTAAAATAGTTTCCGTAAGTGTCCATCAGCGACTTCAGAGAATCGCTGGGAAATATTTTTTGAAATTTTGCAAACTGACAGGAATCTGCAAGTGCGAGAGATTTTAAAGCTGACATGTTGGAGAATCGAGTATTTATTTGAGTAGTAATATTATCTAAGACAGAATAATAATTCATTTTATAATGGCAAGACACAGAAGATTCATTATTTATTTTATTTCTTAAAGTACGTGGACCCTTTCCAGTTTCAATCTCAGCTTTTTTCATATAACTTAGGAAATTAGCATCATTTCGCATGTCATGTAGAGCTCTTTCACAAATAGATATATTTGAAATGCACATCTGAATATCTATTGTTTTTTTCTGGAGGACATTATACAGAATTTCAGTTTTCAGAAATATGTCATTGAAGATTAGTAAATAGAAAACAAAGTCAAATTCACACAATTTATTCTTGTAAGCCTCTGCTTGCCGGATTGTTTTGCTATTTGTACTTTCAGTTTTCATAAGTTCTTCGAACACTTCAATCAGCCCTTTTCTTTCTTTGAAAATAGAATTTACGATTTTAGAATTCGAATTCCACCTCACTTCACTGTGCGTTGGTATTCTTTTATTCACTATTCGATCTAAAACAGCAGTTCGTTTGGCTGACTTATGAAAAAACGAAGGTATTCCTTGTAAATTTGCAAAGAAAATATTAATGGCTGATACATTGCGACAGCTATGCTGTAGGACAAGGTTCAATCGATGTGCCAAACAATGAGTAAAAAGTGCTTGAGGAGCTAGACTACGAATTTTTGCCTGAAGCCCATTTAGCTCAGAAGACATTACACTAGCGCCATCATATGTTTGTGCAACGAGTTTATTTTTAAAATCAAATGGTTCTAATATTTCTACAAGTTTTTGGCATATTCCTGTTGCGCTTCGGTTTTCACCTACATCGTAAAAGCCTAAAAAATGCTCTTTTATTTTACCCAAAGAATCAACACAACGACAAATTACGGAACACTGAGTTAATTCAGATTTATCTGTCGTTTCATCGACTTGGATAGAAAAAAAGGGTGAGTCACGTATTATGTTGCAAATGGTTTCCTTTATTTCCATAGCTATGCACTCGATAATGTCGTTCTGAATAGTTTTTGACAGACCAGTAAATCCACGCATCTTTTCCCAATGTTTTTTTAATTCTTCATTATTATTCATCATCACAAAGAAAAACTCTTTAAAATTCCCTTGGTTGTACGAATCTTTAGATTCATCATGTCCACGGAAAGATAACTCTTGTTTAGCCAGTAGACAAGTAAGATCAATTAGTACTTTGAATATCTGTCTATTTTTAGCAACTATTTCATTAAATGCCTTTCTTGATCTTTTTGCTTGCTCGTTTATTTGTTCCAAAACGGTCAAGGACTCTTTACTTAATGTCTTAAAAGTAACTTCATTTTGAATGTGGTCTTTCGAACTAGAGTGCCTATCCAAGGCAATAGACAGATTTTTCCAGTCGTTATACCCTTCATTACACCATACATTTCTCTTTCTTCCTATAAGAGTACATGGCCAACAAAATAAACGATTTTTTTGTAAACTACCACAAAGCCACAAAAATTTATCATACCATGTCGATTTAAATGCTCTAGTACCTTTTTTACAAACATGTATATGGGTAAGTTTTGGTGTTGTTCTCCCTTCTTTTAAAATTAATCTTTTTTCCTCCTCAGATCTTGAAGCAAAAGGATTCTCTAATAAAGAAGCTATTATGTCATTACTGAAGTTCATTTTCACCAGTAAAATATTAATATTAATTTTCTACAGAAAAATGCATATATATATATATATATATATATATATATATATATATATATATATATATATATATATATATATATATATATATATATATATATTATTATATATATATATATATATATATATATATATATATATATATATATATATATTTTTGTACTTGCACTTATTTATTTTTCTTTCTTTCCCCTGAGCAAAATCTTTAATTTCTCATGCAATGTTGAGTCACTTCTTTTTAAAAACTAACAGCTCATTTTTTATTAAAAACACACAAATCAGTAATAAATTAATATTTAATAAATGATATTTAAACAAACTTTAGCACAAAAAAACAAAATTAAAGAACGTAGACTCAATATTAGGCTTTGATACGAAGAACAAAAAGGCGCGTATGGAGACGCCTGCCTCACTGACTCATACTGACTCAGATCTAGAGTCTTATCGATACACATAGTATATTTTTTATATTGTGTTACAAGTCAGTTTTCAGTATTCTATATAAATTATGAATTAAATAAATTGGGGCAAGAGATGATCAAGTTAAAATACATTATTATTATTATTATTATTATAATATTATTATTATTTCTGACAATGTAATTTAAATTTTATTTAAAAAAAAGGACTGCTTTAGAGACCACAATAGAATGAGTAGTATATATTTATACTGTGAAGAGTCGGCGTAGGGAGATGATGCCTACAGTTGCCGAGAAGGAATATATTTTTTTGACCGAGAAAATTACTATCTTCACTCAGCGCTAGTATGAAAAAAGGGAATTAGGTTCAAATTTACGTCGGCGGCTTTTAGTATGCCTTTAAAATCAATCATATATATATATATATATATATATATATATATATATATATATATATATATATATATATATATATATATATATATATATATATATATATATATATATATATATATATATATATATGCTAACTTTGTAATATTTTTGGGTTCAAAAAAGCAAGTAGGCGTTGCCTACTCTGCCTACCCTGAAAAGCCGCCACTGATATATATATATATATATATATATATATATATATATATATATATATATATATATATATATATATATATATATATATATATATATATATATATATATATATATATATATATATATATATATATATATATATATATATATATATATATAAAGCAACAGTTTTAAAATAGAAGTAACATTTCTCAAATAACATTTTGAAATAGAAGTAACATTTCTAAAATAACTTTAGTTTTAAAATAGAAGTAACATTTCTAAAATAACATTTCGCAAAATGATTTAGCAATAAATGAACCTGATTATGGGAAACGTTTCTTCGAAACTTCAAGCTAAAATGAAATTTCAAATATTGGAAATAAAAATCGATTACATTTTTACACCTCTTAAATGAACGGTATAATAGAATAAGTCTTATAAGCCACACGCGAGAAAAAGGGCCAAAATAGGTCTTTTGTAACTTATTTTAATAAGGTGCATTCTTGAATGTTTCTGGTGAGTGTCTTATAAGAGCCTCCTCTTTTAAAGCATAGAATCATTAATAATCATTATATAATGGGATATCTACATTATGACATGTATAATCATATATAATTATACGATCGTTGTCACACGATAATTTGAATAACATTCATCATCTCAATACTTGTAAGGATAGGCAAAATCTGGCCTAAAATAGGTCAAATCTGGCACGATTTAGCTGAAATCGGAAAATCCTTACTTGTTACAGTCTTTAATTTGGTCCAATGATTTTCATCAATAATCGTAATGATAAACGAAGGACTTTCTGAGACACTTATTTTTCACTTAAATAAAAATAATGATAGTATTTAAAGTTGTAATAAAGGGTGTTCTCTTATCCTATCATAAAATCACATTCATCAAAGGATGAAAATTGAAAACAAGAAGATTAAACTGTGAAACGAATAACCTCACTGAAATAATTGCCAAAAAAAGTAAGTATAAAAAACAGGGTTGTAATACCAGTTCTCTAGAATACTTAAATCTTATTTTTAAATAACTAAACATATAAACAAAATTAAGATTTTTTATTTTTTATTTATTTATTTTTTTTTATTCTATTTCATTTTCCTGCGTCATATCCGGTAGGTAAAGGCTGATGGTATACTACATTCCACCGAAGTTTGGGAAAATCTAAAAAATCAAGCTCAATACAAAGGCCAACATTCAGAAGAACAATACCCATTGTAATAGAAAGACTATAAGGAGGGTAACGCAAGGGTATGACGAGTAGAAAGAGATTCGAGAAGGTTAGTGAGAGTAAGAGAAGAGAATTGATAGAACGATAATCAATAGACTCCTCCTAATCAAGGAGGGCAATGTGTATTGATCTACGCCAGCAAATATACTAAGTATCTTAATCAAATGAAGGTAGAGATTCAAATTATTCAACCAAGGTCGCATTATTTTTATTAAACAGACAAATAGGGATGGAGTCTGTTTTTGATTGTGATTATAAATATATTATTCATCTGAAGGGGCATGGAATTTTATTCTATTCCGAAAATGATACTTATACTTAGTTGTTCCGCATCCTCGAAACAATCCGCGAGCACAAACACACACACACACACACACACACACATATATATATATATAATATATATATATATATATATATATATATATATATATATATATATATATATATATATATATATATATATATATAATAATTTCATGTCTGCTAACAGAGATTCGAATCCTGACCTCTGAGTTGGTTTGTCAGAGTATTACCTATGTACCACGACAATACAAAAGGAAATCGCATTGAGAATGCTCATGAACACCCACCATGATGACTAACTCAAAGGACTCCCCCGATTGCACTCCGATACATGACAAGAGATCAGTTATTATCACCTTCAACCACATACATTATTCGTAAGTAATCAAACCACAAAAACCCTAGAGTAAAATTTTATAATTTCAAGTCTGTTAATGGGGATTCGAAACCTGACTTCTATGCTGGTAAGACAGAGTTGTTACTTCTGTACCACTCCTTATATTGAAGTATATTGTTTGTGGTTGAAAGGGATAGTAACTGACATGTTACCTTGTATCTGAGTGCAGTGGAGGGAAGTCCTTTGAGCTAGTTATCATGGTGAGTGATTATGAGCTTTCTCAAAGCAATTTCCTTTTTGTACTACCGTGGTACATAGGTAACACTCTGTCATACCAGCTCAGAGATTAAGGTTCAAATTCCCATTAGAAGGCTTGAAATTATAAAATTTCACTCCACTGTTTTTATATATGTATATATATATATAATATATATTATATATATATATATATATATATATATATATATATATATATATATATATATATATATATATATATATATATATATATATATATATATATATATATATATATTATATACACAATAATGTAGCGGTGCACTTTAATTAAACAAAGACATTCATAGAAACTCATAATAATAAATGCAAAGAAAATAAACAGTTTGCAATTTTAATATTTTAGAATATAATTTTCCTGCTTGAATTATTCATGAATTTGCATACATTTTCCAGTACTTTTTGCACTCAAAGAAGTATAGAACATTACTAACAGATATTTTACTAATTTCTTAAGAGTTTATTATTATTATTATTATTATTATTATTATTATTATTATTATTATTATTATTATTATTATCGTTATTATTAATGTCATTATTATTATTATTATTATTATTATTATTTTTATTTTTTTCATACTTTTCTTTTCTTTTTTCCTTTTTTTCTTCTTCTTCTTTTGAATCATGCTTAAAAAATTTAATAGTATTCTTTAATTAAGTTATTAACCCCAATTTTTATGATGTCACTTACTTAAACTTTCAAAAAGCATTCGATAATGTCCCTCATCAAATATTATTGGAAAAACTTAGGGCTCATGGAATTCGGGGAAAACTTTTAAATTGGATTAATAATTGGTTATTGGATCGACGACTACCACGTGTCGTAATTAATGGCTAATGCTCAGAATGAGTGAATGTTTTTAGCAGTGTACCCCAAGGATTTGTCCTGGGCCCAATACTCTTTATTATATATGTAAATGACAAAGATGAAAATGTATTAAGTAGTATTTTGAAATTTGTAGACGATACAAAAATTGGAAATCTCATAACTTGTGAGAAAGATTTTCAAGTACTCCAAAGTGATTTGAATAAAAATGTATTGGTCAAAAACATAGCAAGTGAAATTTAATATTGATAAATGTAAGGTTTTACATTTTGGAAGCAGGATTATCGAATATAATTATGTTATAGGTGAATCAGTTATTCAAGCTGTCAGTGAGGAAAATTGGAAAACAGGATTTAAAATTTGCAAAACAGTGTGCTGATTCTGTTAAGAAGGCTAATAAAGCTTTAGGTTTTATTGCTAGAAATTTTGAATATAAATCTAAAAATATAATACTTCCTCTTTATAAATCGTTAGTTAGACCTCATCTAGAATATGCGGTACAGTTTTGGAGTCCATATCTCCAAAAGTACATAGATAAAATCAAAAGTATCAAAAACGGTCAACTAAATTAAAACCAGAATTGAGAGGTAAATCATATATGCATCTGTTACGAGAATTAGATATACATTCTTCAGAAACAAGAAGGTTGAGAGGAAAATTAATGGAAGTATTTAAAATTCTAATTAAATTTAACAACGTTGATTATAATCATCTAACACGTAGCAACGGACACAAGCTATCTCGCAGGCTATTTTAAAGAAACAGAGCAAGGAATTTTTTTTACGTATGAAGTAATTGAAAAGCGAAATAGACATTCTTATTAAATAGCGAACAGTAACAGCATCGAATCATTCAAGAAGAAATTTGATATACATTTTAATGAAATTGGTCTAGGAGTGTCTAGTTAACAAGGCTTTTACTTTTTTAGTACACTATTAATAGTGAACAAGAAATAGTTTAAGTAACGCTAAAAATAACTCTGTTAAGAAATACGTGCTCTGCATTTATAATGTCTTCAAAGTATACTGATTGTTTAACAGACTAGCCTTGAGTGGACTGTAAAATCTTTGGCCGTGAGTTTTCTTTTTCTTCCGCCCGCATTCTTTCTGTTAAGACCGGTGGCGACTGTGAGGGGAGGAACAAGCGGGGGAATAAGTTGTCTAACTCCAAATTAAGCTAATACTAAGTGAAATTAATTAATCTCTGAAGTTGTTCTATAAAAAGCTGACCTTATGGAGGAAATTCCCCTTCCCATTTGTCTTTGTATCTAATATTTAACATCAACGTGATTAATTCGTAATAATGTAATAATAATAGTAATCTATATAATTAAGGTTTTACTAATAGAAGAGCGTATTCAGAAATGGACCATGTCTGTCTATTTAATTAATATATATATATATATATATATATATATATATATATATATATATATATATATATAATAATATATATTATATATTAATATATATATATATATATGAAAGGTAGATTGTCAGGATTTGGTTGTAGGCTTAGGTAATATAGATGATTATAAATGATAATCGGATAAGAAAACACTTGTACACTTATAATCTCACACTGCTGGGAACTTTTAATCAAGAAATATAAGAAAGAAAAAGTATTAATAAATTTAGATGAAAATAACGCTTACCTTAATTATGATTTTGAAAGATCTGACTCCGAATTTAATGTCTTTCACCAGATGATTTGATTGAATTATTAAAAACAAATAATAAAGAACAAATAAATGAAATATAATAACGA
>SEYY01008378.1:5000-12500 GCA_009176605.1 Armadillidium nasatum | reverse complement strand
GAAAAAATTTAATTTATTATTATTTTTTTTTTTACTTCAACGTCTCCTGGTAACAAAAGTACATAAATATAAAATTAATAATAATAATAATAATAATAATGATAATATTAATAATAATAATAATAATAAATAAAATTAAAAAAAAAAAAAATAAAAAAAAAAAATGTTAATAATAATAATAATAATAATAAAATAATAATAAATAAAAATAATGATAACTATAATAATAACAAATTAATAATAATAATAATAATAATAATAATAATAATAATAATAATAATGAATAATAATAATAATAATAATAATAATAATAATAATAATATATAATAAAATAATAATAATAATAATTATAATAATTAAAATAATCAATCAATCAAACGGTTTTATTCAGTTATAAAAATAATAATCATTTTTAAAGCAGATTAAATAATCATATTATAAAAAAATTTGTCAAAAAAAAAAAAAAAAAAAAATAAATATAAATATTATATATATATATATATATATATATATATATATATATATATATATATATATATATATATATATATATATATATATATTATATATATATATATATATATATATATATATATATACAAACATTAAAAGTATACAAAAATAAAAAATAAAAAAAAAGACTGTCTAAAGAATTTGGTCAAGGACGACCTTTTAATATCCTAGACTCAAGGTCAAGGAAGAGAATTTCTATGAAGACTCTTTTGAATAAAGAGAAAAAGGATCGACTTTCCCTAGCGCAGAATTTATCGTCCTTCATTATGTAGTTATTCAATGCAAATAAATAGAATTTTCTTTCATACTATGAGTTATAACAATATTACTATATTTGTCCTATTATTAATACTATTTTTATTAAAGTTAGTATTATTTTAGTAATTATAATAAGAATAATAATAATAACAGTGTATAATAATAATAATTATAATAATAATAATATATATATATATATATATATATATATATATATATATATATATATATATATATATATATATATATATATATATATATATATATATATATATATATATATGGCTTAGGTGGAAATTGTTTCTGAGTTTCAATATTTTTTATATCGAATATTTTTTAGGTCGATATTTTTATTTTAATCGAATACTTTTTATACTTATAATTAGCCCTAGGCTACTATGTCGTGCAAACGTTCTTGTGTACGTTAGGTCTTTTACGGCAAATTCTTTGTGTAGGTTAGGCCTCTTTTTACGGCAACTTCGGAAGTTCAGGTTATGGTAAGTCGAATTAGGTTCTGCTAGAAAAGTAAGTAATAATAATTTGTGTATCTAGTAATAGTAACTGGCAACTCTCTTGTTTACGATAGGCTTCTCGATATTTTCGATTTTCGATTTTTTAACAATCGAAACTCAGAAACAATCTCCACCTTTATACCATATATAATATATATATATATATATATATATATATATATATATATATATATATATATATATATATATATATATATATATATATATATATGTATGTGTGTGTGTGTGTGTGTGTGTGTGTGTGTGTTTGTTTCATTGTATATTAATTATAAATTATTATTTAAATTTTTATTATATTATTTATTATACTGCATTAATTTATTAATATATATAATATAATATATATATATATATATATATATATATATATAATATATATATATATATATATATATATATATATATATATATATATATATATATATATATTATATATATATGGTAAATTGGCTAAGTTTTTAAGTTAAGTTAGGTTTGTTTAAACTTAGATTAAATTGAGTTTAGTTAATTTTTTAAGACTAAATATGATTATGTTTGCATAATTAAAATTCATTTCTCAAATATTGTTTAGAATAAATAAGAACAGTAATAAAATATTAAAAAATAATGGAGATATTATTATTGAACAATTATTGTATATAATTATCGTTCATAAACTGTAATATTAATAGTTATATATAATTTATTTACAATCAAATGTAATTTATCTTGTTGAATAAATTTAGGAATAATAAATTACCATAATTTTTTATATTTAATTTTTAATAATTATATTAATTATATATTATATATAATATATATATATATATAATATTATAATATATATATATATATATATATATATATATATATATATATATATATATATATATATATATTATATATATATATATAATTATAATAATAAATGATAGATTACAGAGTATTCTTAATACTTAAAAAAGTTTGAAAATAAAAGTTAATTAAAAATTTTACACACACAAACACATATACGCACACAATCACACATTTATATATGCAAAGAATAACAGCAGTCCGACATTCACAACTGAATATTTGTTAAAGAAATTTTTTCAAAAACCTTTGCATCATTATCGCAATGCGGAAAACTCCTCTTCTACTTTACTATTACTATATATATATATATATATATATATATATATATATATATATATATATATATATATATATATATATATATATATATATATATATATATATATATATATATTATATATATATATATATATATATATATATATATATATATATATATATATATATATATATATATATATATATATATATATATATATATATATATATATATATATATATATATATATATATATATATATATATATATATATAATATATATTATATATATATATATAATATATATATATATATATATAATATATATATATATATATATATATATATATATATATATATATATATATATATATATATATATATATATATATATATATATATATATATATATATATATATATATATATATATATATATATATATAGTATATATATATATATATATATATATATATATATATATATATATATATATATATATATATATATATATATATATATATATATATATATATATATATTGATCTACAACCGCTATGTTGAATTTATAATTAGGGCAGAGAAAATCTGATCGTTTTCAATGCCTCAAAAACTCAGTTCCTCCATCTCTCCACTCGACACAATCTTCCACACATCTATGATGTCTTCTTCGAAAACACCTCAACTCAAACTTTCATCTGTTCTTAATATTCTCGGTGTTTCTTTTCCTCGTGATCTTTCCTGGAGAGATCACATTACTTCTCTTTCTAAATAAGCTTGTAAGAGGTTGGGCGTTCTGAGGTACCTTCAGAATTATTTTACGCCACCCTAGTTGCTTGCTCTCTATAAGGGTGTTGTTCGCCCCTTGTATGGAGAATGCTTCACACATCTGGGGTGGTTTCCACTCATACAGCTCTCCTTGAAAAGGTGGAGTCTAGGGCTTTTCGTCTCATCAACTTTCCTGCTCTTACTAACTCTCTCCAATCTCTTTCTGCCCGTCGAATTGTTGCGTCACTCTATCTGTTACAACTTATACTGTTCTTCTGAACTCTCTCTACCACATTGAAGAGCTCGTGTCTTTCTACACAGTCTCATCCTGTCTCTGTCCAACTCTCAGACCCCAGACTTAACCGCTATGCTCAATCTTACATATACTCTACTGGTAAAGTCTGGAACACACTCCCTCTATCTGTTTTCCCAACGTTCTTTGAGTTGCATACTTCAAACGCCGTGCATCTGGACAAGTCGGCCTTCTTCGATGAAGATAGAATTTTTCCCAACTCTGATGGAATATAATAGGCCTCCGGCCTTTGCCCACCGGAGCAGATATATATATATAATATATATATAGATATATATATATATATATATATATATATATATATATATATATATATATATATATATATATATATATATATATAATGTTGACCTCCTACTTTCAGAAAAAAATTCTTCAGTTTGAGCCTTAGCATATTTGTAATTACTTTGATAGCATTGATAAAGCACTTAGGTTTGTTTGAAGTTTTAAACTCTGTTTGTATATCCTTTTGAGAAGCATTGGAATCGCATCAAGCAGCCATTTTTATACCTTATTGATAGATGTGATATACTGTAGCTTCCTCTTCTAAGTAAGGACTTTGTTTTGATTATCAAATTTGTTGAAAATGCTACTTGAGAGCTCGTATATTTAATATCAGTAAATACAAATAAGAATTCGATTATTTTGAATCACTTTACCTTTCAGTATCGATATATCATTTTACCATATTCATTCCCGATTATACGGGTGTTTGGAAACCAAGTATATTATAAAATAATATCGCATCTTATATTGTATGGTATCGCCTCTCTCTCTCTCTCTCTCTCTCTCTCTCTCTCTCTCTCTCTCTCTCTCTCTCTCTCTCTCTCTCTCTCTCTCTCTCTCTCTCTCTCTCTCTCTCTCTCTCTCTCTCTCTCTCTCTCTCTCTCTCTCTCTCTCTCTCTCTCTCTCTCTCTCTCTCTCTCTCTCTCTCTCTCTCTCTCTCTCTCTCTCTCTCTCTCTCTCTCTCTCTCTATATATACTATATATATATATATATATATATATATATATATATATATATATATATATATATATATATATATATATATATATATATATATATATATATATATATATATATATATATATATATATATATATATATATATATATATATATATATATAATATATATATATATATATATATATTTATTTATTTATTTATTATTTTTACATAGCAATTACTTTCCCAAGAATTATTTCATTGATATATAGAGAGAAAGCTTTAATATGAGAGAGATTCAAATTCTAAGAAATTAAGATCAATAAACGAGTATAAGAAAAAGCGCCTCGTTTTGTTATTTCGACTTTTGTTTGTATTGTGGTCATAACAACAGCTTCAACTTCAAATTCGATTTCAGTGGGTTTTTCGGGATATATATTGCGAAGCGATCGGCTTTTATATTTGCACTTTTAATATATTTGCTCTCTTATATTAAAAAGAACTCTTACTAGTTACATTTGTAAATAAAGTATATATATATATATATATATATATATATATATATATATATATATATATATATATATATAGTATATATATATATATATATATATATATATATATATATATATATATATATATATATATATATATATATATATATATATATATATATATATATAATATATATATATATATATATATATATATATATATATATATATATATATATATATATATATATATATATATATATATATATATATATTATATATATATATATATATATATATATATATATATATATATATATATATATATATATATATATTATATATATATATATATATATATATATATATATATATATATATATATATATATATATATATATATATATATATATATATATATATATATAATATATTATATATATATATATATATATTATATATATATATATATATATATTATATATATATATATATATATATATTAATTTATATTATATATATATATATATATATATATATATATATATATATATATATATATATATTAAGTATATATATATATATTATATATATATATATATATATATATATATATATATATGATAATGAGTATGTAAGTGTGGGTGTGGGTGAGTGTATGTGCGTGAATTGGTGTGTGGTGTGTGTGTGTGTGTGTGTGTGTGTGTGTGTGTGTGTGAGAGAGAGAGGGTTTCTGTGTAACACCTTAACTTTGATTTGGAATATGAAGAATCATAGAAATTATATAATGCTACTTACAATTATGTTTGAAAAAGAAAATACAAATCAGGTTTTAAATTGAGTGCATTTCTGTTATGCTCAAATTTACCAAAACAATCAACTTCTACTCCATGGGCTGCGCGCGCAAGTACAATTAACATTATTTGTTAAATTTTAAAATTGATAAAATAAAATCTTTAGCAAAGAAAAATATTAACTTTTTGAATAGCAAAAAAAAAAAAAAAAAAAAAAAAAAAAAATTCCGTGAGAAGTTTGAAATTAAATAATAAAAGCACTGATTCAAACTAATGGCTAAATAAACAAAAAATTTAGCTCTGTTATTCTTATTACTATTATTATATTACTATCATTATTTTTATTATTATTATTATTATTATTATTATTATTATTATTATTATTATTATTACTTATTACTTATTATTATTACCGTATGTTCCACGAAAAATATATTTTGCATACATTCACACCGACATACTTTGCTGTCTCTCTGTATGTGGAACAACACCCAAAACAAACACCCATCAAATCATAGCAATGCAAAAACGAATCATTAGGCTTCTCAGCGGCAGCAGAGATTTTTATAGTCATACACCATCTTTATTCAAAAAACTTAACATCCCTGCAATTTGATCATCTTCTAAACCTCTCCCTCCTGAAGGAAATACACAAAGTAATAAACAATAACACATGCGAATTCCTAAAAACAAACCATCAAAACAATCAAACTGAGAGAGGAATAATCATAAGAAATAACACCTGCCTAATAACCCAATTCTACACAATCACTAAAGCACGACAAGCAGTAAGCTACGCCTCCACCATATTATATAATAATCTCCTAGACGATATAAAAAATGAATGATCAACGATATCATATCCGCAAAATTTAAAAAAATTACATAATCGATTGATTATTATTTAATATTATTATTATTATTATTATTATTATTATTATTATTATTATTATTATTATTATTATTTATTATTATTATTATTATTATTATTATATTATTATTATATATTATAAGTTTTTATATTATTATTATTATTATTATATTTAAATTTAATTTTACTATTATTATTATTAGTAGTAGTAGTAGTAATAGTAATAGCAGTAGTGGTATTAACATTTCCATATCTTACATTGCTTACTACTCCATATCTGCCTATTATTATTATCATTATTATTATTATTATTATTATTATTTGTTTGATTTTTTTAAGTCAGATGTCATCGATTATTTAATGTATAAAAAATTTTATCACGAAAGTTCATCATTATAGGTTTTATTATTATTATTATTATTATTATTATTATTATTATTATTATATCAGCATTATCTTCGCTGATTATATATTTTATTATTTATTATTAATTATATTATTATTTTTTTTTTTTTTTTAATTTTATTTTACTTATTATTCATTTCACATTTTATTATTATTATTATATTATTATATTATTATTATTACTTATTATTATTAATATTATTATTATTATTAGTAATTACTATATTTTTTAAGTAATATTATTGCGATTTATTACTAGTATTATCGTAGTAAACAATATAAGTAACGTCTCTGTTATTGTTACTTGCATGATCAATATTTCTAAAGTTTTGTTACTCTGGAGTAACCTCACAACTTGTATTATTAAAATTAAATTAAAATTATATATATATTATATATATATATATATATATATTATATATATTATATATATATATATATATATAAATATATATTATATATATATATATATATATATATACATATATATACTATTATATATATATTAT
>SEYY01008377.1:0-13937 GCA_009176605.1 Armadillidium nasatum | reverse complement strand
TTATAAACTGTCCCCTACTTTCAGACTTTCTTGACACTCTATCTCTGCGACGTGACGTTGGCACACTATCACTTTTCTATAGGTACTACAATGGCAGGTACTCGAGGGAATTGACCTCTCGCATTCCTCCACCGTTGCGTCGCCCTTCGTTGTACAAAGGGTTCCCTGCTTTTGCACCGAATTTTGTGTGGATACTGGAAACCCCAGGGCTTGCCCTGATGTGGTGCCTCCTCCTTTCCAGCCACATCTGTTCTGTGGAATTCTCTACCTTCATCTATTTTTCCTCCTGTATATAATTTTCTTCTCTTCAAGTCTTCCGTCTGTGTCCACCTGAGGGATGTGTTAGGTTAAGGTTTGAGTGGGGTTTTCTTCTTCTTTTCTTTCTGTATACGCCCCTCCTTGAAAAGGGCTCTGCCTGTGAGTGGTGGTGAACTATATATATATATATATATATATATATATATATATATATATATATATATATATATATATATATATATATATATATATATATATATATATATATATATATATATATATATATATATATATATATATATATATATATATATATATATATATATATATATATATATATATTATATATATATATATATGAATATATATATATATATATATATATATATATATATATTATATATATATATATATATATATATATATATATATATATATATATATATATATTATAATATATATATATATATATATATATATATATAATATATATATATATATATATATATATATATATATATATATATATATATATATATATATATATATATATATATATATATATATATATATATATATATATATATATATATATATATATATATATATATATATATATATATATATATATATATATATATATATATATATATATATAAGAATTATATGTTTGTTTTGAGCACATTATAATGGTATTATAAATATCCTTATTATTCCTTTCTTATTATTTTAATTATGTATATGCCTTATCATATTTCTTGCGAGATTTTGCATGTACAGTGTTTCTTTGTGCGCATTTTTGTGAGTGTGTGTGTGTGTGTTTATGATCATGGATGTATGTTTCATTTCCTCAATGTTGATTTTTATAAGTGAAAATAAAATCTCAAAAATTTAAATAAAAGAAAAATAAGAATTTATAAAGAAAAAATAAAACTAAAAATTTTTAAACAGAAAAAGAAAATAATAAAGAAAAATATACGTTATTAAAAGTATGAAAGAATAAATATTATCAATAAAGGTTTTAAACATAGAATGACAACTGGTTATTCTAGCAAATTGTATTAACATAAGTTATGGTTAATAAGGTTACATCCGCATATATCAGTGTAATCATCAGGGTTAAAAATAGCAAGATAACATTTTATCTGGTATCAGATAGTACCAATATGTGCTTGAGATATAAAGTTAAATATTAAATCTGAGTCTGACATCTCTATGATATGTATATAAAATATTATCAACGAAGCATTTAAGGCAAAATAAACTTAAATTGGTTAAACCTATGACAAAAAAAGTTGTTTTCAAAGGTAACAAAAAAAGTTTCTTAATTTAAGGTTTTGTACTCTTCTGCACTCAAAAACGGACGAACGGAAGGGGCTGCTGCGTCCCGTGCCTCTGTGCACGTCAAGGAAAACTCTCCAAGTTAGAAAGAACAAGAGGTCTCCGATCTCCAGAAACTACGAAAAAGAGGAAGCTCCTTTTTTTTAAACCTACTAGCAAGGAACATAGGAGGTCTCCGACCTCCAAATCTAAACCCGAAAGAGGAAGCTACGTCTTCCAAAACCAACCAGGAAGGAACAAAGGAGGGCTCGACCTCCAAAACCAGGAAGCTCAATCTTCCTAAACACTTCAAGAAAGGGAAAAATAGTAAAACTTTAAAGTTAAATAATAAAAATAGAGTTTGAGGCATAGTTAAGCCACCAAACCCCTTTAGGGGGAATATTCTCCTCCACCAGGAGGAGCTTAACACTCCGGTGGCCTTTAACAAATCTCTAGGGAAAAGAAAAGAATATTTACCTGAAAAATAACCACGAAAAAATTCTAAGGTTGCCAGATTTAGCTACTTTTTGAACAGAACCCTGCATCTGTCAAAAGTGCGTCCATTACTACTACCTCAAGCCATGATCTACCTTTTACACCTTTTACCTTGACGCTATCTACTGCTGATTCAAGAATGTAAACAACCCCCCCACAAAAAAAAGAAAAAAAGATAATATATATATATATATATATATATATATATATATATATATATATATATATATATATATATATATATATATATATATATATATATATATATATATATATATATATATATATATATATATATATATATATAAATATCAGCGCTTTTAAATTAATCCAGGTACCTTAACACTAGAAATAATTATAATGCAAATAATGAAAATGATCAATTTCAGTCATTACAAAAAAGTTCTTTCATGTTTTTCAATTTTCGTTATTTCCTACATTATCATAGAATCAATAGGAAAGGATGTAGCCACACACGTAAGATTTTTTATTATTATTATTATTTTTATTTATTTTTTAAAGTTGCTCCGGAGTCGTCAACGCCCATTTTTGTGACGTCATCGCTAGGGGTTGATATTTTATAGTTTTCAACTATAGTAAGTAATCATTTATTCTTCAACCATTTATCTGACTTATAAATCCTGTAAATGGAGTCAGAAAATTCATATCAAATAATTAAGGTAAGCTGTTTTCCATTATTTTATATTCTTTTTATTTTACATTATTGATATTTTCTTTCGATTATCTTTCTCAACTGTGAGCTGTTTATGGGAACAAAATATATCGTATAAAACATAATTAGCATCTTGGCAATTGACTCGCAGAGTTATATCTGCTATAACTCTCACAGACTATTTTTCATATAGAAAATTAATGGACTGCCATTGGACTCGAACCAGCAACCTTTAAGATAGTAAGTCTTACGCATTGACCACTAGGCTATGGCGGTTCAATAATCTGTGAGAGTTATCGCAGACTTTAAAATGATGATTAACTGTCTGCGAGAGAGGGATTCGACCTCTGACCTCGTTGCCCTTTGCTTGAGTTGCGGTCGGGGAAGTTCTTTGGGATTGACGTTCATGACTGTAGATCATGAGCAGTTCCAATGAGATTTCTTTTTGAACCACCATACCTAGTGGTCAACGCGTAAGGTTGCTGGTTCGAATCCAATAGCAGACATATATATTATATATATATATATATATATATATATATATATATATATATATATATATATATATATATATATATATATATATATATATATATATATATATATATATATATATGTATATATATATATATATTTAGGAGAAAAGTTTTAATGAAATCTTTTAGGGGATGTTAAGATATTTTCGTGTATTCAAAATTTGACGCACGAATTGAACTTGTGCCTAGGTATAGTTAGGTTTGGTTAGGTTAGGTCAGGTTAGGTTTAGTTAGATTAGTGATGGATCTCATGTCATATTTTCTCATTGCGGATGCGGATGCGGATATAGAATTTTTGTGAAGTGCGGATGCGGATGTAGAATTTTCGCAAATGCAGATGTGGATGAGGATGTAAAATTTTCGCAAGTGCGGATACGGATGCTGATGTTAATTTTGATGAGGATTATCCGCACATGTGGATGCGTGTGCCATCACTAATAAATGAATATATATATATATATATATATATATATATATATATATATATATATATATATATATATATATATATATATATATATATATATATATATATATATATATATATATATATATATATATATATATATATATATATATATATATATATATATATATATATATATATATATATATATATATATATATATATATATATATATATATATATATATATATATATATATATATATATATATATATATATATATATATATATATATATATATATATATAAAATGTTTTTTCAGTTGTTGAATCCGTTAAAAACAGCACAGTTAAAAGTAAACAAACCAAATTTTCTCGGGTGAGTACATATATATATATATATATATATATATATATATATATATATATATATATATATATATATATATATATATATATATATATATATATATATATATATATATATAATATATATATTATATATTAAAAACCCAATAATAAAACGGTAAAATTGTTTGGCAAACGTTTTCGGATCAAGTCCCTTCTCTTAAACAGTCGCTGTATTTAATTCCTTCTTGTTCAATAGGTTTGGCAGTCTCGCGCATTATGGTTTTTCGCAAGGAGAACGTTAGCCCCCATCCTTTGCTTCCGTGGGGGAAGGGGTTTTGCGATCCCTCGGGGGTGCAAACATTCGATACATACTGTCGGCGACTCGAACTATTCCTTCTATTGGTGCGTTCTCGATCATAGTTTGCAGCGAAATTTGTATAGGGATTGGCATTTCTGATAAAAACAGTTCTCTCATGAACTTTGCTTCGTTGTTCAACAATAAAGAATAATTAAAGTGCACGAAGGCACCTCTTACTCGTTCCAAATATTCGGAGGTCTCTCGTCTGGCTTTATCTCATGTTGGAAAACCGATCTAACACTTTCTCTAAGGAATGGTGCATACGTGGCTTCTATGTCCTGTAGCAAATCACTGTAACAATTGATGCTCAAAGGGAATTTTAATTTAGCAATTAGGATAGTGGGTAATATAGTAGATAACAATTTTACCTTCTCTTTAGGGTCATGGATGGAATACAACTTAAATACATTGTTTATGTTATTTACCCAGTTGATTGCGTCTATTTCATCAAATCGGAACAAATTGCTTGAATATAGTGGCCGGTGGTAGACTTCTTTCGTGGAGGAGAAGTAGGGGAGTTGGGGAATTCAATTCTACTGTTCTTGTGTCTTTAAGTTGAGACCCGGGATGGGAGGGGGGGGGGAAGAATTCTCCTCCCTCTCGCTAAGAGGATCGTTGTCGATTGGTGGTGGAGATGGCATTTCCTTTTTGTTGGGTACTTTAGCGTCTTTGGGGAGGTTCTTTTTCCCCTTTCCCCTAATGAACCTTGCTTTTGGGAGAATTTTTCTAAAGCGTGCCATTATTTAACATTCTTTTCCTTGGGATCTCTTTGAAATTACACTTTCCTCTATTTTCTTAGGTGTCTGTTTGTAGTTGTACAAAAGGAAAATGTACACTTCACTGATTATCACTACATGAACTAGACGAACATTAGGGAGCGTAGATACGTCCAAGGGTCTCTTTCGAAAACGGGTTCGCTGATGGTGTGAGCTATCATAAGTTTGAAAGCTCACAGGGAGTTGCATTTACTGGAAAGGGTTACCATAATGGCAGAAAGGTATGTGGACAATATCCTTCTGGAATATTTAGTGCCTTTTACACTTTTCACAGACGACACATTCTTATTACTCCACGACAAGGCCAGACCGCACACTGCGGCAGTTTTCCTCCTGTACTTTGAAGGATGTGGGAAGTATACCTGCCCGCATATGCCAAGAAAACGGGAACTAAAATCCTATAAAACATATTTGGGTCATATTGGAAGGCGTATCAGAGCCTGGCACCTGGTCCGTTAAAACTTAGGGAACTGGCTGACTCGTTGACAAAGGAATGAGACAATATACCGCGAGACGCCATCACTATGATCGTCATCAAAGCTTAAAAGGTCGGAGGAAGGATGGAGGGTCAGAAAAGGCGCTACAAACCATTAATTAGAGATTATATAATGTTTCTGTTTTGTCTTTTGCAGTTTTTATTGTTACATTACACTGTAAATTTTCAATCTTCATAGTTTTCCTCATCATTACTTCTGTTCCTATCAAATTTTAGTAACTCCTGCAAGATAAACCTTCTTTAGGTAAATAATTTTTCTACGACATCTTACAACAAACTTTCACTTTCAATTCAAGCACGTTGTGGTGTCATTTTGCTATAAATATAAATGCGTTGATTTGGTCCAAGAGCTTATATATATATATATATATATATATATATATATATATATATATATATATATATATATATATATATATATATATATATATATATATATATATATATATATATATATATATATATATATATATATATAATTATATATATATATATATATATATATATATATATATATATATATATATATATATATATATATATATATATATATATATATATATATATATATATATATATATATATATATATATATATATATATATATATATATATATATATATATATATATATATATATATATATATATATATATATATATATATATATATATATATATATATATATATATATATATATATATATATATATATATATATATATATATATATATATATATATATATATATATATATATATATATATATATATATATATATATATTATATATATATATATATATATATATATATATATATATATATATATATATATATATATATATATATATATATATATATATATATATATATATATATATATATATATATATATATATATATATATATATATATATGTGTGTGTGTGTGTGTGTGTGTGTGTGTGTGTGTGTGTGATTAACTTAATTCCTCACTTTAAACAATAAATTATCAAAGACCATAATCATTTAGAAACAAATTTAATAAAAAATAAACCTTATTAACTGAGTACATGTGATTTTTGTTACAGAGAATTCTCATTCACATGCAGTGAAGAAGTTACAAATATTGGGTTCCACCAGAAGGTCATATCATATTCTTTTTTGAATAAGTCAAAGAGATATTGGATAGGTTTCAATGAACTCATGCAGAACATCTCGGTATTTTACCCAGGTTGGAGGGTTCGCGTTTATGCTTCATCGCCTGATATATCATTTCTTCAATCAATTATGAAAAATTGGACATTTGTTTATTTTTGTGATATTGATAATCTTCCTCCACCGATTTACACCGTCAGGTTTTATCCTGTTACAATGTGGAGATTTGCTCCTCTGGGTGACGATCAAGTGGATGTAATGCTATCAAGGGATCTCGATTCAGAGGTATGATGATTTCATATAAATGGTGAATGATGTGAAATGTTTTGTATTGAGATAAATTCTGAAACACAGTCAAATTGAGATAAATATCTCGTCTCTAATAACAATATTTCAATTAGATTTTTCACTTCTTACTCTCATTAGTTAAAAATTTTACGTTTATAAAAGCAAACTAAAAAAATACTAAACTTTTAGAAGAGTATGATAATTTTATCCAAAATAAGAAGTAAGCTAAAACTTTCCGTTTCCCAGTCTATCATAAAACATTTTGAGAATCCTTTCCCCACCCACACTTGTGCTTCTAAATGAATGATAGTCCTGTACTTCAAAATTACTAGTATCCAACTTTTAAAACAATTTTGCTTATACAATAATGAAAAGTTTATTACTAATACTTTTATGTTTAGAGATTTAAGAATATTTTCATATATGTTTAAAAACACATTGAAAAAACCTTGATTCAAATATTTCCCTCGCAATTCATGATAGACTTCAAGTGCAAGTGGGAAAATCAATTCAAAGACACTTTGAATAAATGAAAAACTGCCCTAATTTTATTTGAAAATATCTTAAATAAACACTGAATTATTATCTGTCGTCCTTCTACAAAGCTTCGAAGATGATGAATATTTTTTGCCGCCTCCAAATTCACCTCCGCCTTCATAGTTTTATAATTTTAGGGGTCTAGCTCCGGCGTAGGAAGCCTTTATTTTGATTTACATTTTACAAATCAAACTACTTTATGGTAATTTTATGTTTCCTTTTTGGGCCCCAACTTTTGTTTCAGCTGGAAAAAAAAATTTAATGAGCATTCACCCATAACATTGCTGCTGTGTGGCAACCTTGGTTTTAGATATCAAAAATTCATCAAATTTGTAAAACGATTAAAATACTATACATAAACCTCAGGGTAGGACAATGATGAAGATATTCTTTTACAAGATATAGTTTTGTGAAGAATTTTGTTGAAATAATCGTCTCTTATCAATCGGTTGTTCTGATGTTTGTGTCTAAGAATTTTTAAAAAACTTTTAATATTTTATTTGTTCTAAAAATAGATTTTGAAAAGAGAATATGATGCTGTTTCGGAGTGGCTGAACTCGACAAATAAATCTCTTCACGTCATGCGTGACCATCCGGGACACTGCGTTACCATTCTTGGAGGAATGTGGGGAATAAGAGTTACGAAACCCTCGGAAAGGAGAAGACTAAAGATCATAAGACAAGAAATGTTTAAGAGTGTGTTTAATGAAAGAAGCACAAGAGATGATCAAACTTATTTGAAGGTAAATTTTAATGATAACGTATCCGAGTGTTTTGTTTTTAAGTACAAGATAATGTTACAAAAATATATAAATTTATCATTTCCTAATTTTATTTTGTAAATTATTAATTACATCATCATGTAACAATTTTTTTAATATATTTTTTCACTTGTTTGTATGTTTTTTTTTTCTTAATTACTTTTCTTAATTTGTTCACTTGTTAGTATGTTTTTTTCTTAATTACTTTTCTTAATTTGTTCATTTTTATTTTATTTTTTTCTTAATTACTTTTCTCAATTTGCTCACTTCTTAATATGATTTTTCTTAATTTTTTCACTTGTTAGTATGTTTTTTCTTAATTACTTTTCTTAATTTGTTCACTTGGTAGTATGGAAAATGTTCACACATTTTTTTTATTAGATGAAAATTAAAAAACTTTTTCCAAAATTTCCATTCAGGTAATAAATATTATTTAATATCTGAAATTGCCAATTAAACTGAGGAAAAGTCCAGATGTTTTTGCTGTTCCATTGATGAATAATAAATCTGAAGTGAAAGTGATTTTCCAACAAACTTAATAGAAAGATAATATTAATTTAAAATAGATCCAGTTTAGCGATTCAAGACCGAAAACAATGTCCAGTTGGTCCAAAATCTATTGAAGAACTTTTTTTTTTTTTAAATTAAAAAGTTCACATCTCACGGGCATTGCCCTATTCTAAGAGAGGAGCTTTTCTAGGTAGTTATACCTAGGATCCCCAAGTGGGATCGAACCGGCGCCCTCAAGCACTTGAGTCAATCACTCTACCGTTTGAGCCACGGTAGACGGCAACTATTGAAGAACTAAAGCAAAATGAATTCTAGAGAGTCCCTTTATGTCCATGTATTTAACCCTCATAATAAATGAGAGGAAGATACTTGGAGGAATAAACCTTTCATTTCTACCAAGATAATCTTCACTTTGTTTTGAAAGCATTTACCGATGAGCAAATAATGAAATGATTTCATTCTGTTTCGTAAATCTTTTTAATTACTAACTTCTAAACCGTTTGTCCTTCTAGCTTTATAATTTTAGTTTAAGTACATTTTTATTTTTTATTCATTAGTATTTCTTATTTAATCAGACGAAAATGTGCATTTTCGCCCATTTTCAATTGGAAATTGATAAATACTATGGTCAAGTTTGAAGGAAGTAATGGTTTTGCTCTATGAAACCTAGACATTATAAATTATAAAATAAAAGTAGTTCCCAAGAATAAAATTTGAGTTATTTATCTTTCAATAAAACAAATTTACGAATTTCAAATTTCAGTATTTCATTTCCCCAAAAAAAGTTTCTAACACTTTATGGTTTTAATCACGATATTTATTTCATTCAGATAAAATTGTGGCCAGAATTCAATACGGATTTCATAGCCCATGATAGTTTCTGTTGTGATGAATACAATGATTCTTCTCCATTTCCAACACGCAGAGAGGATGGGAAATATGTGGGAGCCTCAATGTAAGTTCAAAAAACAATTTTATTATTACAAATATTTTTCATATACTAATAAATTTAATTAAATAGTATTAGTATTATCAAACTTTCTTTAGAAGGAATATCAAATTTTATTATTCATGTTAAATGGAAGGAATAATCACATGAAAGATTATATATATATATATATATATATATATATATATATATATATATATATATATATATATATATATATATATATATATATATATATATATATATATATATATATATATATATATATATATATATATATATATATATATATATATATATATATATCCTCCGGTGGGAAAAGGCCGGAGGCCTACCGAATTCCATCAGAGTTGGGAAAAAAAATATCTTGGTCGATGGAGGCCGACATGTCCAGACACCCGGCGTTTGAAAGTATGCAAGTCAAAGGAAGTTGGGAAAACAGATAAAGGGAGTGTGTTCCACCCTTTACCCGTAGAGTTAATGTAAGATTGAGCATAAAGATTAAGTCTGGGGTCTATGAATTGAACAGAGAAACGATGAAACTGTGTAGAAGAAAGGCGTGTGGCTCGAGCTCTCCTCAATGGAGGAGGTATGCGACTAGAGAGTTCAGAAGAGCAGTGTTCGTTGTAATTACGATAGTATAGAGATAGCATTCGACGGGCAGAAAGAGATTGGAGAGTTAGTAAGAGCAGGAGAGTTGATGAGACGAAAAGCCCTAGACTCAACCTTCTCAAGGAGATGTGTGAAGCATACTCCATACAGGGACGAACAACACCCCTATAGAGAGCAAGCAACTGGGGTGGAGTAAAATAATTCTGAAAGCGTCTCAGAACACCCAATTTCTTAGAAGCTTTTTTAGAAAAAGAAGTAATGTGATCTTTCCAAGAAAGATCATGAGAAAAAGATACACCGAAAACATTAAGAAGAGAATGTTTGAGTTGTGTTTTTGAAGAAGTTTTAGTTGTGTGGAAGATTGTGTCGAGTGGAGAGATAGAAGAACTGAGTTTTTGAGTCATTGAAAACAACCATGTTTTCTCTGACCAAATTTGAAATAAATGAAAAATCAGAGGTTAGTTGCTCTAAGGCTACTCTTCTCTAGTCTATCAACTGCTGTTGGGAGGGACGTCTTTCAAACTGAAGAGAGTAATGGAGTCATCAACATAGCAGTGGATAAAAGATGAGGTAATAGAGAGAAGGTCATTAATGAAAAGTAGATAAAGTGTTGGGGATAGGACAGGGCCCTGAGAAATACCACTATTAATACATTTAAAGGAAGAACGGTGACCGTATGCAACAGCTGCTCTAAGACGACCAGAAAGGAAATTAGAGAGAAGATTACAGAGAGAAGGATAGATACCGAAAGAGGGAAGTTTAGAAATCAAAGCTTTGTGCCAGACTCTATCGAAGGGTTTTCGATATGTCCAGCGCCACAGCAAAGGATTCACCAAAATGCCGAAGAGCGGAGGACCAAGAGTTAGGGAGAAGGGAAAAAAAGATTACCAGTAGAGTGTTCCTTACGAAAGCCATTCTGACGATCAGAGATTAGATTAGAAGAATTATGATGTTTCCAAATCTTCCTGTTAATGATAGATTCGAAACCTTTAGAGATAACGGGGGTCAAAGAAATGGGACAGTAGTTGGAGGGTTGAGAGGTATCCCCTTTTTCGGCACAGGCTGAATGAGCAAGAAGGGAAGGTTGAAGTAGAGAGACAAAGACGAAATAGTTTACCAAGGCAGGGTTCAAGCTTTGAAGCACAAGTTTTGAGAACTACAGCAGGAATACCATTAAGTACTTTTTTTTGCTCAGGAGAGCAAAAATGACGTCTTTAGAAGAAATTACAATTTTAAACGAGTTGGAGGGAGTTGAAGGAGGAAGAATAGCTCCGTAATCGTCTACAGTTGAATTAGAGGCAAAAATTTGAGCGAAGAGCTCAGCTTCACAATAGCAGGGCATATTTATGAAGACAGAAGCGCTCGACTTCATAAAAAATAAAAAATAAAAACTTTTATTTTTGAAACATATGACTACCGAAAATAAAATTTGAGTATTAACAGGGAATAAATAAAGTTAATTAACCACTTTTCATAAGGGTGGAGGTTGGGGAAAGTGGTTGGTGGGATACTTGAAGAGTTCGGTCCCCGTCACGTATCCTGGAACACAATTTATGTGTAACAAAAACTCATCAATATTTTGAAAATTCTTACAGAGATAAGGAAGGAAATCCAATGCATTATATATATATATATATATATATATATATATATATATATATATATATATATATATATATATATATATATATATATATATATATATATATATATATATATATATATATATATATATATATATATTCTTCATTTTCAGATTTGGAAGTGAAAGTCCAAGTGATGAAATAGTCACATGGGAATGTCACCCAATTTGTAGACCAGAAAACCACACGGACTGGGAATACTGCTAATATATATATATATATATATATATATATATATATATATATATATATATATATATATATATATATATATATATATATATATATATATATATATATATATATATATATATATATATATATATATATATATATATATATATATATATATATATATATATATATATATATATATATATATATATATATATATATATATATATATATATATATATATATATATATATATATATATATATATATATATATATATATATATATATATATATATATATATATATATATATATATATATATATATATATATATATATATATATATATATATATATATATATATATATATATATATTATATATATATATATATATTATATTTATAGATATGTAGATAAGAGTCAAACGTACAAAAGGAAGAAAAATTTCTGTATCGGGGTTCAAATTTGGATCATAAATTATTGGTTAATTATAGATGATAACAGCTTTGATGATGTTGTTGATGTTGCAAATCTTTGAAACTCTTGGTCGTTAGACATGAGAAATTCCTTGGCTATAAGGCGAGGAATAAATCATTCTCTATCGCTGGTTAAAAGATAGAACAACCTATTTGTTCCGTTTGTCGTTTATGTAAAAGGCAAACAAAGATCTCTTGATCTTATTTATGTCTGGATTAAAGAAAAGAAAAACGTTCACCAAAGAAAGTACAGCTGAAGATTCATTGGAAGATTATTCATTGTTTTAAAGAATTTTAAGAGTTGTTGAATACAGCGAAACTCTCCTGAAGGGACGGAGAAGAATAGAAGAAACTATCCTGGAGATCGGCTACAGTTAGAAATAACGGTACCTTTGTAAATATTCTTTTTATTTTAATATTATTTTTCTTTCATTATAATATTTATTCAAAGATGAACCAAGGGATTCACTGGCCGATGGCAAACATCCGCTGGCTGGCCAGGTCTATCACGGATGCAGGCTTTGATCCCACATGCAATAGCAAGCATTCCGCTGGTGTACTTTTTGCGCATAAGTGGGAGGGGCTAAGCAAAAGCTTCTGTCTCTGCTGAAAAGGTAGGGGCCGTAATCCTTGACGGGATGGGCAGATTCATTCCATCTTCAACTCAACGTCGGATAGTAATATGTTTTCGAATGCAAAACTCTGCACGTCGTATGGTCTTATATATTCAGCAAACGACACTTCAGCCTGGGGGATATCAGTAGTTGGGTAATCATTGTCGCCCCAGAAAAGCCTAACGGTTATTTTCTGCAATGGCGTGCAATGCTGCATTCTCAGGGATCTTCCTCACCATTTTTTTATCGGTTCACGGATTCTCGCAAACCCCTACCCCCTGATTCGAACTGATTTTTGTCGAATGGAACAGCAAAAAAATGGTCAGGAAAGAGAATGAGGTGAACGGGGCAATTCTAAAGACTCGGGTAACTTCCTGATACCAATTTTGGGGGTTCACAGGGACCCCAAGGGTCCCCTTCCCCCGACTTGCTCAATCTCAATGGGCTGAACCACCCAAAACTGTGTCACGAAAGAGCGTGAGGTAAATTTAAGCGGAGTGATTTGCAATTGCAAATCACTCAGTTCAAATTGCAATTGCAAATCAAAATCCCGTTAGGCTTTTCTGG
>SEYY01008376.1:110000-112469 GCA_009176605.1 Armadillidium nasatum | reverse complement strand
TTTTTTTCATGAAGAAACCTGCAGTTTTTAGGGTTTCTGAGCTTCACATGAGAAGCACAGAATTTTAAATGATTTGGATACATAATAATATAATAATAATAAAATAATTGTCCTAACGAATCGTTGGGACAAGTGGCAAAAATGTCACAACAAATTTTTTCAGTTATTTTCTTATTAGAAAATAAATCAGTGAGGAGATTTTTTCATGCTTAGCTTGTCTTTTTTTCTATTGAAAATTTTGCTGACATTTTTTGTCACGTGTTCCAACGATTCGTTAGGACAATTTTTCCAGTGTACAATATTTTTTTTTATGCTCACCACAGAAATGTTCATAGATTTTCCAGAGTTTAAAATAATAATGGCAAGATCTGTTAATAATAATGATAAAATCTGTTAATAATAATGGTAAGATCTGTTAGTGATAATATAAGATCTGTTAATAATAATGGCAAGATCTGTTAATGATAATGTAAGATCTGTTAATGATAATGTAAGATCTGTTAATAATAATGGTAAGGTATTAATGATAATGTAAGATCTGTTAATGATAATGTAAGGTCTGTTAATGATAATGGTAAGATCTGTTAATAATAATGGTAAGATCTGTTAATGATAATGGTAAGATGTGTTAATGATAATGTAAGATCTGTTAATAATAATGGTAAGATCTGTTCATTAATAATAATGTTAATAATAATGGTAAGATCTGTTAATGATAATGGTAAGATCTGTTAATAATAATGGTAAGATCTGTTAATGATAATGGTAAGATCTGTTAATGATAATGTAAGATCTGCTAATAATAATGGTAAGATCTGTTAATGATAATGGTAAGATCTGCTAATAATAATGGTAAGATCTGTTAATGATAATGGTAAGATGTGTTAATGATAATGTAAGATCTGTTAATAATAATGGTAAGATCTGTTAATGATAATGTAAGATCTGTTAATAATAATGGTAAGATCTGTTAATAATAATGGTAAGATTTGTTAATGATAATGGTAAGATCTGTTAATATATTAGTCGTGTAACCAATATGCGTCCATGTATAGTTAGAGATGGTACATAGCGAATAGCTGAAAGGGTATCCATAATAGGAAAGTAGGAAGAAAGTTGTTCAGTTTTATTTATTTTTCTTTTGGGGGGGGGGGATTTATTTTTTTCTTTTTTATTTTTTTAAATTTTTTAAATTTTTTAATTTTTTTAAATTTTTTTTAAATTTTTTTTTTGAGTTGGCTGTTGGTTTGACGTGGGTAATGGATAATGTCGAGTACCCATTTTTTAAATCTTTATATCAAAATCTATTACATTTGGATTTGAAAGAGTTCCATCATCATTAATTTTGATTTTGATGCCTAAAAAAATTTAATAATTTTAATTTTGAGACTATCCAGATATGAATTTGAGTTCAGAAAGATGTTGTAATCAGTTGATAATTTGAAGAGTGTCAGTAAGGTTCCTAAATGTAGTAAAAGTTTCATCAAGGTATCCTACATAGAAGAGAGACTGATACACTCCCAAAATTGTCCTAACGAATCGTTGGGACAAGTCGCAAAAAATGTAACAACAAATTTTTTTTAGTTATTTTCTTATTAGAAAATAAATCAGTGAAAAGATTTTCTTACGCTTAACATGTATTTTCTCTATTGAAAATTTTACTCTAACATTTTTGCCACTTGTCTCAACGAATCTCGTTAGGGACAATTTTTGCAGTGTAGTGTCATTTTCCTCCTAGATTCTATTTTACAGTTTCGACATGTAAAAGTATGCCGGTGTAGGCCCCGGAAGCGAACCTATGACTTTTGCATATCGTACAGACACAGTCAATTAATATAGCGATAATATAAGGAGAATGATACAATAGTTCGACGAGTAGAAAGGTATTGAAATGCATTAGTAAATATAACGCTTGATTCATAGACTGTAAATAAGAACTTGGTGAGTTGAAACACCCTAGAAAGTGAGCGATAAGTTCTCCAAATAAGCACGAACGAAACTGGAAGAAATTCTGAAGACGCATCATAACACCAAACTCTAAAAAGGTGTTTTGTTGGAGAATTAATATAAGCCTTCCTAGAAATATCAGAAGTTGGAATTCCATTATTATTATAGCAATGACAGGACAAAAATTAAGTTGATTTCATGAAGAAGATAGATTGTGAGTGGAAGATTATATCGAATAGATAGATGAAAAAAAAAAACCTTTTTTGTGTCTTTGAAAAAACGACCATGTTTTCTATGCCTTATTTAAAAACACGAGTAAGACTTGGGATTAGTTCCTCAAAGACCGTCCTTCTAGTATCAACTATTTGAAGTTGAGTGGTCAATCTTTCAAAACGAGGGAAGTAATAAGTAGTAGAATCTTCGGCATAAGAGTGAAATAAATGACGAAGTGACAAAGAGAAGATTAATGTAAAAGAGTAAGGGATATAACAACACTATGAGGAAACACCGCAATTGAGAGAT
>SEYY01008376.1:100000-102500 GCA_009176605.1 Armadillidium nasatum | reverse complement strand
TGATCAAAAAAGTATCAATATCAACGGTATTAAAAAAAAAAAGAAAAAAGAAAAAAAGTCGAGACTATTTCCTAACTGGCATCCGTGTGAAATTTAATATTGAGAATTTTTTTACGTAAATTCCACTTTCTTTCTTTGTTTTTTTTTGTTTTTGTTTTTTTTTCTTCCTTCCTGTTTCCATTTATTATTATTTTACCAAAAAGGAAGAAAAAATGGTAAAAAAAAAAAAAAAAACGGAATATTCATTTTTTTCTTTTTTTTCATTTTTTGATGTTAGAAAAAAAAATTTAAAACTTCATTCAAAAACCTCATTTTACCCCATAGGAAAAGAGGCGAAGGACCCCAGTTTTAAAAAAAAAAAATTCTCAAGGGTAGTTAGGATCCCCCTGTCCAATTTAATTTGCTGGAGGAGAATAAAAAACAAATGGTATTCTTTCTTCTTAAACTCGACCTTCTTTTTAACATGATGCTCCTCCCACATGTTGTTTAAGGCTGGGTACATTAACACTATTGCCCCGCCTATTTTTGTTATCTTAAGTTAGATGTTTTGGATATTACAAAAAAAAAATAGATTTTTTCCACCATGTGAGGAGCAGCAAATCTTTTTGGTCATCTTTTTTAATATTATTTCCTTTAACTATAGGTTACATATATATATATATATTTAAATAAATAATCTGCTATTTCTGAAACACTGAACACATGATAAAAATAGGAGGAGTTTCTTCAGCAACTTCTGCTAGTGTACGGTAAACATAAAATAAAGAACTGAAGTGTCTTTCAAACTTGCAAATATATTATATATATATATATATATATATATATATATATATATATATATATATATATATATATATATATATATATATATATATATATATATATATATATATATATATATATTATATATATATATATATATATATATATATATATATATATATATATATATATATATATATATATATATATATATATATATATATATATATATATATATACAGATTTAATAGGTGTTCTAGCATCAGTTATAGTCCTCATAGTGGGGTACAATGGGCAAGTGGTGGCCACTTCCACAATTAGGGGTATTCGATTCCTTCAGATCCTTCGAATGTTACATGTAGACAGACAAGGAGGTACTTGGAGGCTTTTAGGTTCCGTCGTGTTCATACACAGACAGGTAAGGCCGTCTTCTTTATTCGGAATTCGGACTTCTATCATCTGTCTTTAGTCTTCTGTCTCCTGTCTTCAATCTTCTGTCTTCTGTCTCTTGTCTTCTGTCTTTCGCATTTGATCTTTACTCTTCTTTCTTCTATCTTCTGACTTTTGATTTCTGTCTTCTGTCTCCTTTTCTGTCTTCTGTCTTCTGACTTCCATCTTCTGACTTTTGATTTCTGTCTTCTGTCTTCTGTCTTCTGTCTTCCATCTTCTGACTTTTGATTTCTGTCTTCTGTCTTCTGTCTTCTGTCTTTATTCCTCAGTCTTCAATATCCTTTCTTCTATCTTCCAACTTTTGACTTCTCTATTCTGTCTTTGGGCTCCAATTTTCTGTCTTGTCTTCTGTCTTTACCCCTCAATCTTCCGTATTTAATTCTCAGACTTCAATCTCCTGTCTACTATCTTCTGATTTCTGACTTTTGGTTCAGTTTTCTGTCTTCTGTCTTCAATCTCCTTTCTTCTGTCTTCTGTCTTTAGCTTTCAGTCTTCAGTATCCTGTCTTCTGTCTCCTGTCTTCTATCTCATGCCTTCTTTCTTCTGCCTACACTCTTCTCTCTTCTGTTTTCAATTTCCTATCTTCTATCTTTTATCTTCTGTCTTCAGTCTAATATCTTAAATCTTCAGCCTTCTGTATCCTGTCTCCTTCTTCTGTCTTCTATCTCATGCCTTCTTTCTTCTGTCTACAATCTTCTCTCTTCTATTTTCAATTTCCTATCTTCTATCTTCTGTCTAATATCTTAAATCTTCAGCCTTCTGTATCCTGTCTCCTGTCTTCTGTCTTCTATCTTCTGCCTTCTTTCTTCTGTCTACAATCTTCTCTCTTCTATTTTCAATTTCCTATCTTCTATCTTCTATCTTCTGTCTTCTTTCTTCTGTCTTCAGTCTGATATCTTAAATCTTCAATCTTCTGTATTCTGTATTCTATCGTTACTCTTTAGTCTTCATTTTCGAAGATCTTTTGTTCAAGAGACAATTTTCTTTTACCATTCTTTTTTCTTTTTTTTTCTTTTTTTTATTATTTTTTTCTTTTTCTTTTTTGTTTTAATTTGCCCTTTTGTCTTTTTTTTCTTTTCTTTTCTTTTTTGAGCTCCTTAGCTTTATGAAGCCATTCTTTACATTATTCTTACTTAAAAATGAAAAAAGTATAGCGAGCTTGTCCATTAGTTAATATATATATATATATATATATATATATATATATATATATATATATATATATTATATATATATATATATATATATATATATATAATATGTGTGTGTGTGTGTGTGTGTATGTGTG
>SEYY01008376.1:90000-92500 GCA_009176605.1 Armadillidium nasatum | reverse complement strand
AAATCACTAAAGTGTCTCCTCCATCTCTCCCCCACCTCCCTCTCTCCTTGCACCACATCACCATCCTCCCCCTCACTCCTTCTACCCCCTCCTCTCTCCCTCTCCTCGCTTTATTTACCTCCTTCCAAAACATCTTACTCCTTTCCTTAAAATTCTCTGCCAACTTTCTACACCACTCCTCTCCCACTCTCCTTTTCGCTCTCTTCACCTCTCTTCACCTCCCTACACTCTCCCTATACTCTTCCCAATCCCTACCCTCCCTCGTACTCAAATACTTGCAGTAAGCCTCCATTTTCCTTTTAATCAATTCTCCAACTCTTCATTCCAACTCACTCCCCTTTCTTCTACCATTACCTATTTTTTCACCCACACACTCTTCTCGCAACCTCCACCAACGCTCCCTTCAGTTTACTCCACTCCTCTTCCACCCCTTCCACCTCACTCCCTGCAACCTCCTCCCATTTCTCTTTATCCCTCTTGTGTATTCACTTCTCTTTCCTCATCTTTCTAACCTCTCACTCGTACTATCTCACCCGCCTATATATATATATATATATATATATATATATATATATATATATATATATATATATATATATATATATATATATATATATATATATATATATATATATATATATATATATATATATATATATATATATATATATATATATATATATATATATATATATATATATATATATATATATATATATATATATATATATATATATATATATATATATATATATATATATATATATATATATATATATATTATATATATATATATATATATATATATATATATATAATATATATATAAAGCAATAAAAACATTTAATAACGCAGGGCAAGTCTTTCGAGAAGACAAACCCTTCTCCTCGTTCAGGTCCAATACTAAAAGGGACAAAAAAAAGGGGTAAAAAAGTTAACAGAGAGATATTAAAAAAAAAAAAAAAATATTATGAAAAAAAAAAAAAAAATATGAATATTAAAATGATTAAAAAAAAGCACACATACACACATGGGGAAAGGGAAGTGAATACTAATTTATGTTTTTCAAACTTGTGACAATGTTTAGAGACTATTAAATTATTCAACAGGAAAGGATTGCTGACATCGTCGATGAGGTTGTTCTGGAGACTGTTGAAGTTAATATATTAATTGAATGATTGTATGAATTTTTTGGTATCGAATCGTTGGGACAAGTGGCAAAAATGTCTCAGTAAAATTTTCAATAGAGAAAAGACATGTTAAGCATAAGAAAGTCACTTCACCGATTTATTTTTCTAATAATAAAATAACTGGAAAAAATTGTTGTGACATTTTTGCCACTTGTCCCAACGATTCGTTAGGACAATTATTGTAGTGTACGCAAGACACATAGAAACTCTTCGTCTGAGTCTCTCACACAGTTCTCTGATTTCTAACTTCTTACTTTCGTAATCTGTCCTTTTTTTCTGTTTTGTTTCCTGTCCTTTTATAACTGTTGTTGCTGACCGTCATATTTTATTCTTTAGAGTTTCTCAACCGGGGTTCATATGGACCCCCAGGGAACCCCAGAAGCTTTGAGGGGGCCCTCAGTGAAGAAATATTTAATTTAGGAATATTTCATATGAGTAAAGAGGATCCACATACGTCTACAGTTAGGACCCATGGGGTACACATATAAAAAAAAGGGGATTGAGAATCCCTGCTTTAAAATAATCATTATTATCATTATTGATCTTGTAGATGTCACTTCGTCTCTTATCCATTCTCATTTCGAGTTGGGGAAGAGAAAACACGGTCGTTTTCAATGCCTCAAAAACTCAGTTTCATTTATATTTCTGCTCGACATAATCTTCCACTCAATTACAACGTCTCCACCTTAGACACACTACTCAAACCTTCGTCTGACCTGCTTTCCTGGGGCTTCATTTTTGAGTGATCTTCCTTGGAAGACTCCTTCTTTCTCTTCGAAATCTAACCTCTAAGAGATTAAATTTACTAAGGAGCTTTCAGTCCTTGAATACAACACCTAAAATTGTTTTTTTTATATGGATTTATTTCGCCCTTGTATAGAGTACATATTCATTGCATTACATATCTGGGGTGACTTAACTTTTACGATCCTTATTGAATGGGTAGAGGTAAAGTTCCCTGTCTAATCAACTTTACTGTTCTCACTGGGTTTTCCAGATCCGTTTTTCTCCTATCGAACTTTTACACCAATTTACTTATACCATCGCTATTCCAGTTAACCCTTCCTTTCTGAACTCTTTGTTCCATATATCCTAAATTGAGAAGTTTTCTCCTCTAACTCGTAATTCTACACAGTTTTCTTTTTTCTGTATGTTCAACTCCCAAACCCTAACCTAGATCGCTATTATCATTTCTACATATACATTACTGGTAAAATCTGGAACACACTTCCATCAATTGTTTTTCCCACTTAATATGACCAACTTTCAAAAGTTGTGTATAGGGACATATCAACCATTTATTTGGTTTA